>VWZF01005592.1:42862-60942 GCA_013396755.1 Sclerurus mexicanus
AGTGAGTACCCCCCGCCCCGAGCCCCCATCGCTGCCGAGGGAATGTGTGGGTGAAACTCGGTTGGAAGTCCCGCAGAAGTTCGGCGTCCCAGCCCTCCGCCTTCCGTCCCTCCGTCCCTCCCTNCGGGAAGAGTGAGCTATTCCGGTTGTAGTTTAAACTACCTGTTGGGGAAACTCTTCCACTCAGTAGAACCATAAACTATTTTTTTAATTTTATTTTAAATAGAAGTAAAACAAAAGCTAAACATGGCATAGAATACTTAATATGTCGTCATTTTGTATTGCATTGCTTCTACTTAAATAAGTAAAGTTAACACCTTTTCCATTTCATACACAAACAGAGCCAAAGTACTGTGCACGTTTAGTCTTTTTAAAAATTCAGTCTGAAACCGTGGATTTAGAATGGATTGAAATCAATTTTTTATTTTAAAGTGTTGGCAGAAGGGTATTTTTATAAATGATGTATAACTACCTGGCTGCTCAACCGATTTAAAATAAAGTTGTTTTTGATTAGATGGTGTTTGGAGAGAGGAGACAGTTGGAATAAACTGTAAACCTACAGTTAGGTTTTATTATATTTATCCATACATTACATTAATCAGGATTCCTGCAGGACTGGTAATAGAAGGAATCTTGCACTAGAGGCAGACTAGTTCTGTTTATGTTGTGTGAAATATAAGATCAGGTAATGTTATATAGAATCCATGTTATTAGTAAGTACTCTTAGAGCCTTCGGACTTCACTGTAGAAAATCTGCAGGTTTACACAAAGCACTTGCAAGGCTTGTATCAGAACAGAAAATAATCTTTTTTTTTCCCATATTCTTACCATATCCTCCCCAAAATGAAACTGCTTCAAAGGCTTACATTCTTTCATCAGTATCTGTAAATATGTTGTTTCTGAAACTATGGCAAGTATAGTGGGTAATTTAGGCAATTCAGATACAGTTATCTTTCAAGATATATGTATATATATATATGTCAGAAAGTTAATTTAAAAACCCCTCTGAATTTTGGGTTCTCTTTTATTATCTTCTGCATTATGTCACATACTTTCAGGATTTCAGGAGCCATTGTCCTTGTAAGTAGAACATAAAATGTAACATCATAGGATTTCTTTTAAATTAGTCTCCGTAACCTTGACAGGCTTCCTAGCAATCCTTTATTCTTTTAATTCCTGGGCTTCTTGTGGAAGTTTGTAAATATTAAGGCCTTACTTTCTGAGGACAGTGTTTAAATAGTCTTAAACCTGCAGAATTCCTTAGCGAGCTAGAAATAGGATTAGGCAGATTTGACAGAAATCTGGGAAATAGAAGCATGTAAAAAGCAAAGTTACTTTCTCAGTACTGTGTGCCAAGCTGGTGAGGTACAGGATTCTGCTTTTGTGGTTTTCTCTCTGAAAGTTCAGACTGCTGTTGTTGGACCTGGCTAAGTTCTTCAGAGAACTGAGGAAAAAGCCAAAAAGCAAGGTTGTTTGCACTATTTTTGGAAAACAGGGTAATTATTTATGAGTTTGATACTTGTTTGATACTAAATGATTGTTACCACATCGACAATTCTGAATGGATTTTGCAGTCAGAATATTGTCTTGTAACAAGGTCGTGCAAGCAGGGTAGTTGACTTTCACGAATGAGGATGTTATGTTTCTGACAGGGAGCAAGGCTAGGGCAACACTGCAGCCCTCATGTGGTTTTGGCTGAGGCAGCTACTTACCTTATTCAAAGGGACATTGATGTTTATAAAGGATCAGGGCATAGCACTGTAGCTAAATGTTCTTCTATTGAAGATTCTTAAATACTGAAACAGACAAGAAGTAAATACATTTAAAAAATTGATTCCTAAGTTTGTGCCTCCAAATATTTAGCCTTTTCCTTTGCAGTTTTTATCCTTGGTTTGTGACTTTTCCATAAAAATATTACATTGGCTGATTATTTAAAAACTTTTGTCTCTTATTTATTCTATGCAATTTCAGTTTTTACCATTCTCAGTTAAGTTACACAACTGGCATATGTCAATAGTAAATTCCATCCTTTCAGTCCTGGTTTTTTATTTTGGAAATGCCCTTTCTTTGTAGTTTTTTTTGTAATCATACCATCTGCTTCTGTGGAGTTGAACTCCTGATTTATTACCAAACCCAAAGATCAGTGTTATCCATTATTGTATACAAAGAAAGGCTCCAGTATAAGTCTTTAAGAATAGTAATTGATCTTACAATTTAAACTTGTATTAAATTTATCCAGTTGGATGTGATTTAAGACTGCTTTTCCATTTGTTTAAATATGACTGGCAGCTCCACCTTTTCCCACTTCCTCCTAATTCATTCACTTTTTATAGGAGGAATGCAGGGTGGCTTGATGGATAATTCCACAATCTGTCATATGTTTTTTTCCTAGCTGCTTCCAATGTTATGTGTACTTCAGAAAACTGAGAGTGCTCTTCACTGCTGGCCTTGCTCTGTGTGATGCAAAGTTACTGTAACAGTAAGGACTCACTAGGCTTCTTTTCCTTCCATGAATATGCGTCACGTTTCAGGATTTGCTGAATGGTTACTGGCTTCAGAGACAAATATCTGGTAAATGTTGCTGCTGGTTTTTCCAGGTTCATACTCCAATCTTAGGTTAGATTTTTAAGTAAAAAAAAATAATTTAAAAGAAATATTCTGCATAAATTTAGACACAATCACTTCTTTGTCTTCTAGCTTGTTTTACAATTTAAAAAAAACAAACCCAAAGCAAAGAAAAAGGCCACACACAAAACAAATAAAATATGAGTTCCCAGTCTCCAAGTTTTAGGCCGTAAATATGTTGTAGACGAACGCTTTTTAAAACATGAGTAGCCTTTTAAATAGTACAAAGTTGACATTCTGACTTTCACAGTAACTAACATGAAGAGATGGGAAGTGAAGCAGATGCAAATTTTGCACTTCCCATCAGGATGCTGTAAATATAGTTTGTTCTGGGAGGTCAGGATATGTGCATCTTTGCTAGCAAGCACCTAATATGTTTACTTTCCTCTTGTCTTTTCCAGTTACCTAAGAAAAAGGAGAATGTGTCTTCTGTTAGTGTTTTCTTTAATTTTTGAGCAGTGGAAGGAGACTGTTAGCATGTAACACGTTCTCTTTTGTCCTGAACTCAAAATCTCCTGGTAGGCTTGATTTTTTTTTTTTTTTTTAATCTTTAATCTGTAGTGAAACTGATTTAAGGCTAGTCTATTCAGTGTGTGTGTTTTCATTTTTCTGGAGCACAGCAGTAGCATGTTTATGTTGCAGCTTAATGTTAGGTGGGAGGCACAGTATGCTAGGAGAAAAAGTGAGCAACTCTGTGTTCATTTAGGTAGTTTTTCCCCATGCTTTCTACCCCAGTTGCATAACTCAGTGACAGAGGCTGAAATACTGTGAGGAAATGCCTTTGGATTTAGTGAATGAAAGCTAGTTCAGTTATTTATGTATTTGATTTAAAGTCTTACTTGACAACTATTTTAGATCCTAGTATTGCATTAAGGTGGCAGAAGCAGTTCTAGTATTCCAGCAAAACTGGCATTTTCATACAGTGTTTTTTAAACAGTGGTTATCGGTTTGAAATGGAAATCAGTTTAAATCTAAAAGTGATCACACAAAATAAAAAAGGCTGTCAAAATGCTGTCTGGTTAACACAAATCCCGCACAAAGCAGATGTATTCTTAGAGTCGCTCTTGGTGCCTGTTGAGGCAACATAATGAGAAAAAGAGCTGAAGATAGAAATAGGTAGATAAATACTAAGTAAGCATGGATTGCACGAAAGTACAACACTTTTCTACCTGAATGTCGTTTAGTATCTTCACATGAGTGTCAGAGGTGTCCACTCCAGAGTTCTGCGGCAATTTTTTGTTTCAGAAGACCACAAAAAGTAATCTTGTTCTGAATGACGTTGGAAGACCCTTTTCTAGACTGTTGAATGAATCTGTTGTCCTGGAAACTGAGGGGAAATAGTTTTGGCATGTTCAGTTAGGTACTGTATAAAAAAAAAATTAAATGTGATGTAAATTGATTTTAGTGTTTGAGGTTTCTTCTCTGTTTAGCAGTTATTGTAGTTAACAGTGAATACTTTCCTTTTTAGGTAATGAATTTCTTTATTCAATCCTGTTTTCTACATAAGGGAAACACCTTACTTGGGTGAAGCTGATGGATAGTGTACTGTTTGGGCCACTTAAGAACAGACCCGAATATAAATCTGGTTTTAGTTCTGGCTGAATGTGAGGTGTCAGAAGTTCTGTCTTCAATGAGTGGTTAAACACACTAAAGCGACATAGTACATAAGCCAATACAGGAAGTGAAGCAGTAATACTTCTCAGTGTGTTAGTTACATAGGTAAATGAAAGCTTCAGATAAAGAAAACCAAGAGAGGGACAACATTTGAAGTCAGAAAAAGTTTGAGGGGGTTTTTCAGTAGTGTAGTCAATATTTCTAGTTAACATCAGATGATGTAATTTTGTTTAAACAGTGACTAGAGTTTTGTGACCTACTCTTTGTTTAGTTTTTATTTTCTGTCACAGATTGACTCCCAGAATATCAGTGTGGGACTTCCACACTTTCTTAATTGGCCTGCTCTAGTGAGAAACATAATATTGTGCTGTATTTCTTAACCTTTTTTTGTCTAAATGTTTTGTGACTCTGGAGGGAGGAGGAGCACAAATTTTACAGTGGGAGTGCAGGTCTCTTCAGTACAGGACTCCATCTGTTGATTCAGCCATAAATTCTCGAGATTCTCTTAGTTGTTTTCAGTTTCTTACATATCTCTCTTTCTCCCTTAACAAACCCTCTCCCCAAAAAATCTTGATATTTGTCTCGCTAGTAGACATAGTAGGAGGAAGGAGAACTTATTTTAACATGGTCTTTGTGCTGCATGAAGTATTGCGCATTCCTCAGTATCCTTCAGGAGTAGAGTCAGTACCAGTCAAATGTTACCAGTGCTTGACAACGTTGGTATACTTGACCTGCTTTATATACTGTTTGTACTGTATAAAGACTGAAGGTGGTCTTTAGTGTTTTTCATTTTTATGTAAAATACTTGCTCTATCACTCTGGATTGCCATAGAGCAGAAAAAAGTTTCTGTTATTATGTGCGTCTATCTTTAAGTTATGGTTTGTGCTGAAGGTGGTAAGGAACAGTCAACATGGATTTATGAGGAGAAAATTGTGCTTAACCTACCTAAGAGCCTTCTGTGATGACATCACTGTCTTTGGAGAAAGGGAGAGAGTTTATCTTTAGTAAGGTTTTTTGCAGCTTCTCCATAGCTTCTGCCATAGACGAGCTGGTAGTGTATGGGTTAGGCAAAGGGACAGTGAAGTGCTTTGAAAACTGGTTGAATGACTGGGATTAGAAGCACAAAGTCCAGATGAAAGCAAGTCACTGGTGGTACTCCCCAGGATGCATCCAGGGGCCAATACTGTTTAAGATTTTGATTAATGACCTGGATGCTGGGACAGAGTGCATGCACCCTTAACAAGTTCACAGACAATGCAAAACAGAGAGGAGTAGCTGAACCATCAGGTTCATGTACTGATGTCCAGAATGATGTGGATGTGCCGGAGAATTGTGCTACAAGGGATCATTTGAAGTTAAACAAAGGAAAGGCAGGTCTCTGGCACTGGGGAGTAGTAATTGGGGCTGAGCATCTGGAAAGCAACTCTGAAGAGAACGACTGTGGGCATCAGGACATGAACAGAGCCAGTAATGTGCTTGCATGGCAAAGAAGGCGAACAGTATCTTGGGCTGCATTGGGAGCAGCATTGTCAGCAGCTTGTGGGATCATTCTTTCCCTCTGCTCAGCCCTGGTGAGATGCATCTGGGGTGCTGTGTCCGGTGCTGGGCTCACCAGTGCAAGAGAGTCATGGGCTTACTGGAGAGAGTTCAGAATCAGGGTGGTGAAGGTACTGAATCATCTGTCAAATTAAGAGAGGCTGAGGGAGCTGGGACTGTTTTGGAGGAGTCTTGAGTGGGTCTTAAACACAAGTATAGATATCTTATGGTAGTGGATGAGATGAGAGAGCCTGACTGACCTCAGTGGTGTGCTGTGACAGGACAAGAGGTAATGAAGACAAAGTAAGAAACATGCATTTCCATCTAAATACAAAAGTATGGGGTGGGGGTTTTTTTTGGTCGTTGTTGGGGTTTTTTGTTTGTTTGGTTTTTTTTTTAATTTTTTTTTTTTTTGGTGGCAAAGGGGGTCTGTGTCAGAAATTGCCCAGAGTGATCATGGAGTCTCTGTCACCAGAGATGTTCATGACCCAAGGGAACACAGTCCTGAGCAACCAGATGAAGCTGATCCTGCCTTTGCAGGGTGGGGAGGCAAGGCTGAACGAGATGAGGTGGTGATTCTATCTGTATGTATAAAGGTGCTGTTTATAGTTCAGGATCCATGTTACAGACGTATTTGCTGCAAATTGTCAGGAATAAAGTCAGGACAGTAGCTAAGAGGGAACATTTGTAATGAAAGTATACAGAATTTTTAGATTGGCAGAAGGAATATTTCATTACTTTCTATATAGACACATCTTAATTTCCGCAGTAACAGTTCAAGAACTTGCCTTTAAAAAGGGGTCTTTCTAAGGTACCTAACAGTGCTACTTCAATATTAAATAATCAACTTCAAATACCTACTTTTTCCTTATAAGGTACATTTTCCTTACAATTACTAACTTGTACAAATTAATCTAGCAACTTTGGTTTGTATATACTAATTTCAGAGCTCCAGCTGTATTTTAGGAATGGAGTATTGAGGTCTCCAGGATACTTGGTGTATCCAGTGAGTGTTATGGTTAGTTAGCAGTCTGATTCTTACGATGATTAGACTCTAAAAAAGTCATTTTCATGTTCAAATTTCAGTATTTTCAGCTGCTTCTCAGGCCAACTTCACACCAAATCTATTATTTTCGTTAGTGTTTTGTTGTTTTGCTAAACTGAAATAGAAGTAGTTGTTCATCCTCAAGTGCTAATTGTTCGGGATTTTTTGTGAGTATAAGGTTTCATCAGGGTTTGAATAAATAGAATCATAGAATAGCCCAGATTGAGACAGACCTTGGAAGATCATGTGTCCCAGCCTCTTGTGGGAAAGGGAGTATAGCTGAGATTATCTATGCAACATGTCCAGTTGCGTCTTAAAAACCTCCAGTGAGATTTCCCTTCCTCTTGAGAGAGTTTGTTGAAGTGAATGATTTTAGCTACTGGAACACTGTGACGACATGCCCCAGAGCTTTCTCTTGTTTAGAGAGGAGAAGCCAAGCTCATTCTTTCCTCACAGGGCAGGTCCTCCAGTTCATCTGTGTCCCTACTTCGGGCCCTCTCCAGTCTGTTCACATCTTTCTTGAGATTATGTGGACCAGAAGTGAACACAGTTCTGCAGCTGCAGTCTCACAGCTGGATGGGGTGGGGTAATCACCATCTAGGTTTAGCCAACCTTTGGTAATCCGTTCAGGAGTCATGTGATAATTATATGTAGATTTGTGTAAGATGTTTCTCTGAAATTTTGATCTCCTTCTTTATTGTTGCTATTGTGAGCCCATGTCTTATTTTCCATAGAGTTATGCATATGTATGTAAATGTTCAGCCATATGTAGGACATGCACAAAAGGATATTCTGTTTAGGGCTCATAAGGTTTTCTGTGGTCATTTTAGAGATAAATAGCGTCATATTTTCTATACATAAAATTTAAGAGTAACCATAAATCAATTTTTTCTCAATATTGCTGTGTGTCAGTAGAGTTAGCACCAAGGACCTTACAAGATTCAAGCTTGGATACTTGCATAATACAAATGATGAAGAAATAATCTTATTCAAGCTACATCTTTACATCAGTTTTTTTTCTTGCATAGATTTTTGTGCTTTCTAAGCATTTGTGGAAGGGGTTTATTTTGTTGTAATTTTCATTCTTTGACAACAAAAGGGATATTAGAGATTTGTTTTTATTCCTCTAAAAGCAAAATGTTATCAAGCTTCTGTAGTAATGACCTCAATCTATACTCAAGTCTAGAAACAGAGGGGTTTTCTCTTCTAGTTGTACACACAATTTTTTTGTCGTGCCGTTAGGTCTGTTGTGTATGGGTTGTATTCTCTAGGTTTTATTTCTCCATTGTTGTTCCTAGTGTGTGAGGGAATTTTCAGATACCATTTCAGGCATTGCACCCATCTTTGATTTTTAGTGTATAACTGTCAGGGCTTTCTCTTTGTAGAACCAGTTTTCTCTCTCTGGATGTGAGACATCTCTCTAGAAAGATAATCCTGCTTGCAGGAGGAGATGAGAGTGAAGCACGAAACCAAAACCTGGGCTTTGTTAGTGAGAGCGAGGTGGAAGGAGGAGCAGGAAGATGAAGGAACCTCTGCTACATTTAATGAGCATAATGGCTGACAACTTGAAAAACATTTTAGAAATTCCTTAATTACTGTAAAAAAATATCTGCTTATTTGTGTAGCAGTATTAACATTATTTCTGTAGTAGTTACTCTTAGCTCAAACAGGAAAAGGTGTATTTTTGACCTGAGGGCAGAGATACATGGTGTGAAAAAATGGAAAGTTTCTAGCTAAAACCTTTATGAATTCCAGAATTCATTTCCTAGTCTAATCCTTCAGTAGGAAAAACGCAAGCTGTTTCAAGAGTTGTTTGTCATCAAGTTTAGCTGTATTTCTCTTGCTTACTTGCTTACTTGCAAAAATGAGATAGGCAGTCAGTCTTCTGTTCAGTGTTAGATATTATGCTGTTGTCACACCTCTGTCCCTTTTAAAGTTGCAGCATTATTTATTACAGCAACTGAAACTTTTAAAACCTTTCTGCTCTTTGTGAAGTTACTTTAATGTATGCTGCTTCTACTGTATGCTTGTCTTGCTCTTTTATCTTTGCATAGTCTCTTTGTTAAGACATACTGAGGTTTTTGGTTGATCTGTTTTGTTCTAGCTCAGAGCTGATGTAAATTCTGCTGAAAGGGTTTTAATGGCTTTTTTTTTTTTTTTTGGAGGTGTGTGCAAGTTGGAGTTGTGTGCAAGTCCCACAGTTACCAGGTTGTTACAGCTGGCATTTCAAGGAGTGCCTGTGGTAGTGACTTGCTGTGTTAGTTGGCTGTCTCCTAGTCTTGAAGTGCAGCATAGTTCAGTTTTCCTCATGCTATTTTTAAGGGATTTGAGAGCAGTCAAATGAGAAAAGCAGAATTATTCTTTTTTAGACATACATGGGCATGCTTAAATGCACTGTATTACCTCTTAGAAAAATGTATAGGAAAGCAAAAGGGATTCAAATCCCCTCTAATGTTCCTGAACAGTATGTAACACTCAATGTCATGCAAACTGGACAAAGAACACTTACTTGGCTTGAAATTGATTTCAGTTTCTTGCTTCTTTATCTTAGAGGTGCATGCATTTTAGTGTATTTGCAGGTCTTTTTCTGGTAGCAAGTTTTTTATGATGTGGAGAACTGCAAAGGTTTGGTCAAAAATTGGTAACTACTGAATAGTGACTAAGAAGACAGGAGGAGAAGAGGAACTTAGTAAAGTTTGACTGAAATTTAGTTTGGTCTCTACAAATCATGTGCATAAAGGCAGTAATGCAGCCTTACAAGTCTGATGGAGATGGGGGATAAAGTGCTAAAAGGCAGAGTCTGGATAAAAATGGTAAAGCTAAGAATACGTTTTAGGCTGAGAGAAGCTGTGAGACTGAAGTGAAACTTGAACAGTGAATAGGAAAATCGCATCTTCAGATGGAAGGCTTGAGGGGTGGATGATTCACGTTAACTGAATAAGAAGACATAAATAATAATTCAGGCTATTTTGTCATGTAGTTTTTCTCCATTGTCTTTGTGAAATTGTACTTGGGATATCTGTGTGCCTTTTGAAACTGAAGATTTTCCCAGTTCAAAGTAATCTTTACTCTCTTTTGCTTCTAACTGGAACAGAGATCATAGTCTCAGGAACTGGTGACAAGAATCTGTGACATGTGAAAGGCACTAAGGCAATGTCTGACTTAACAGAAGTGGGGTTCTGACCATGACTCCAAGTTCTCCATTGTTCTTACGGGTTTTCTTGAAGCAGCAAAGTATGGCTGAGAAGAGCTGTGAGTGAAGTGGATATGGGATTTGATGACTATTCTTTCTGTGTGCCATGGCTTTTTCGAGATGGAAATAAAGAGGTCTGCAGCTTTTACCAACATCTGTATTTGTACCGAGTTGCTGAAATCTACTTTTACTCAGCAATTTCTCTTTCATTGTCTCCTCCTTAACCCACTGTGTTCCCAAGTGAAAATTGAAGCATACTGTAACAGCACAATTCTTTAGTGGAACAGCAAAGGTTCATATTTGCTTTTCCCACATGTAAAAAGGAAATATGTATATAAAAGGATTTAGTTATACAATATGACATCCTTCCACACACAGTAGCAACTGCCTCCTTCCACATGGTAAATTCACCATCTGCTGCCTCTTTGTGAGCAGCCTGTGCCTTGCCTGGGCCTTGTGGTGTGTCCATGTTGAGACCAGAAGCCCTGTTGCTGTGAGCTTACTAAAGAGAAGCAGCATAGCTGCAGTTCTGCTCTCAGCAGAAGGCACTTGCTGGGCCTGATGGGACTGGTGTGGCTGGGTGTGTGCTACCCAGCATCTTCATTGGAGCTCAGTCAAGTTTAAGGCTCTCTTGTTTGCAGAAAACAACAGCTGTGGCTGCAGTGCAGCTAATTCCATGGGGTTCATGACTTAGCATATGTGTGTGGCTGTAGTGTAGGGACCATTCTCCTGCACAGCCCTGTGTTCCTTGTGTGGATACGCAAGCTCTTTGTGGTGTTGTGTCTGCATTCTGTCTGCTTGCTGTAGTTAAGGTCCTGATACACAGGGGTGGAGTTTTGAACATGCTGCTTTTGTTTTGAATTGGCAGATGGGAAAATTTTCAAGCGTAGTTTTTGACTGGTTTGTGAAACGTGGAAGCCTATTATTGGTATTCACTAGAGGCAGAATAAAGGACAATTATACAAGTCTGTTGAAGCAGATAAACAGGTGGTCACAGAAACGAGCACTTGAATTGTGATCTGTAGTTGGTAGAACATTTTATAGTGGAATCATTCCATAACATTCTCTTGCAAGGCTACTTACGTTTTCTCTTTCAATGCGTGTCATAACAGTAACTGTGTTGTTAGAGCATTAGTTGTGGTTCAGAATGTCATTGAATTGTTTGCTCAAAACACAGTGAAAGTAGTGGATTGTCAGCACGTAAAAACTTGCAAACTTAATTTTAGAAATACACAAGTGTTCCTAGGTAGGATTAGACAAGCAAGCAGAGATGACTGGAAATGAGAGGGATCTTGTCTTTGGCAGTGATGGAGGATATCCATCTAAGTGGTAGTGAATTATGGTTTTGAGTGCAGGCATTTGATAAGTCACAGCCATGTGGCAACTTCATATTTACAAATGGCAAAGCAGGTTTTTTAACTGATGCCTTCCTATCCAGACCATAATTCCTTTCATGAGACTTACAGTGTGCTGTACATAGCTCTTCCTTTTGTGTCTCTTAAGAACCTATGTGGTTAAGCACTGCTACTAACTGTGAAAATGTTGAACTTGAAGCTGTTTTTGTTGAAAAATACTGAAGTTGTTGATCTTGACTTAAAAAACTCAGAGGGAGAAGTGGTTTCTTGTGATGTATCTTTGCAGAAATACTGAGCTCAAGCTTCACTAAGATACTTTTTGAAGGTTAAAGCCAAAGGATGTGGGACTTAGTTCATTTCACAAATTATGGTAGCCTGGACATATCCTTCATAGTGTTTTCATTCTCCTCTCTGATGAAATTACAAGTATGGCAGGTTCTGTAATTCATTCATTTCTGTTGTGCTTTCTTTGGATGGCATTGACTATTGCATGGATCTGATAATACAACATAAGTGTTCCTAACATTTTTCACTGGTATTTGGGACATTCATCAATATTCACAGAAAAACTGCTCTATGGATGTATTTCAAAGCTAAAAAAGAAAACCCACAACAGTTTAGCAGAAGTATTAAGAAAATATATAATGCCACTCTTTAACTTTATATCTTTAAATCAGATAAAGTACTGCAATTTTGTAAAACAGTCTTTACTGTTTGCTATCAAAGTTTTTGAAGGCAGTGATGCAAAGCTGCAGAATGCATCTTTCTATGATACTGAAAACGTGATAGCTAGATGAATTATAAGGCATGCATTTCTGACTGAAGTCTTTTAACATTTCTGGGTTATATATTGGTTGAATAAACTGGTTTTGTGTAGTGATGAAACTCTGCTCTCTGGAAAAATGCAGTTATTTCTTGATAAGCGTTTTGCATGCTCTAATGGTGTCATACAAGCTTGCCCTTAAGTGTATATCCTGTTTTTTAAAGATGTGTGCTATCTACAGAGGCTTCCTGAGGATGTCTCTTGGGCTGTTTTATCAGCTCAACATTGACTGCATTGCTGGAGTTTATATTAAATATAGTGTTAATACGTATTTCTGTGGCTAGTGCTATAGAGTAATTTGTACATTACACAAATGCATAGTGAGCTGTGAAATGTAGTGTCTTCTGCATCAGAAATTAGTATTTCAAATATGGGCACAGGAGCACTGAATTTAATTGCTCTCAGAAGTTAACTTGATACTTTTGTTTCAGGAAAAAAACCTTTCTGTAAATGGGGAAGCAAGTAAGTTCTAACCCTGCTTTACCAGGTAGTAAATGTATTTTGGTAGGCTTGATAAAAAAACTGTAGAATGGGACAGAGTATGTGAAGCCTGTTCAGTGGTACAGAATGTGACCTCCAGTATGTGGGATATACCAATATATATTGTTCCTCACACCAGTGAGGAGGGTGTTCTCTTGGTTCAAAGAACCCAAATTCTGAGCACCCAAGTCTGTGCTATCATTGTTAGAAATCCCAGTCCCTTCCAGAAAAGTTGGTTGTCTTGTTTGCATGTGATGCTGCCTTTTGCTTTTTTCATTACATTTTTATTGGTAGTTTTTGTTCTAAGACTCCCACTTTCCCCGTTTTGAATTTATACCTTATAGTGTGGCATTGTAATGCAGTGTGTCTCTCAGTAGAATTAAGATTAACTTTCTGAAGTGGGTGATAAGTAAGAACAAACAAAAGCTCAGTAAATTTCTTGTTAGTTAAAAATAGACTTAATGGAATGTTTGTTTCAGTGAATTTCTTGATCAGGAAAGTTTCTTGGGTCTCTGAGGAGTTTCATGCTTCATGAAAATTCGTCTGTCCAGGAAAGCAGAGCCCAGTTGTGACATGTGCTGGGAACAAACTCATTGAAATTTCAGCCATGCTGTACATACTGACAAGAGAATATTTCATCCGAAGTACTTCAAAATTGACAGTCTTCATTTTGTTTTGTTTCCTAAAGTACTCTTCTGGGAGGGGAAGTGTGATCCACTTTTTTGTGGACCGTCTTTGAACAACAGGTTTGTGTTCATAAGGCTGCTCTGCTCTGGAATGGCATGACACAGGATCTTGCCAACATAACTCGGCCTGCAGCAGTCTCAAGTGCTGTGTGTTGTGTGGATACAACAGTGCTTTTTCTGGTTTAACTTGTTTTCATCAAGACGAGGAAGAGCGGCAAAGGAGAGCTATACTAACAAGCACACAGCTTTGGCAGGGTAAACAGTATCTGTGCTCTGGTGCTGCTTCCATTGGTAAAACGGTGTTTACTCGTTTAGTCTATTGGATTTTTCTTTTGGTAGAAGCTCTCAAAGCTTTTGCTTTTATTTTGTAGGGAAAAAAAGTGCATCTGGTCAGATTTTATCAACAGCTCAGCTATTCACTATTTTTTGGAACTAATCTGTAAAATATTTTCTATTCTTGCATACATTAGTTCAAAAGGTTATTTACATACGTGTTCCAAATTGCATTTTTGTGACTCTTGCAAGACATATGTGAAGTGTTAGAACTAAAAGGCACATGATCTGAAATGGTGAAGGATTTAAATTGTCTAAAACAGTGTCTGTTTGAAAGCTGATGTTTTCTTGAGTGTAAAAATTAAAGTTTGAGTTAAGCATAGTCAGTTGTTGGAGCTAATGAGTTATTGTATATAGCTCTGGAACATGCTGTAGCTTGGTGAAGCTGGTGAGAGCAATGGTTGGCTTTGTTTGAAAAATGCTCTCCATTGCTGCCTTTCCCTCCAAAACAGCAAAACACAGCAACAACAACAAACCAACAAAAACAACCACAAAAAACTTGATTGCTTTGGGAAGAATGACTGTGAGTGTTCTGACAAAGGCTGTGTAGGTAAACTGAGGTAGGGTGATTGAATGCTTGGATGGTAGCAGTAGATTAAAGTATTCCCTTGTGATACCTTGCAGTCTGTGATTTGCCATGCATCAACCCTTGGTTTTAATTGATAGGATGCACATTGTAATTAGGAATGATGGATTTGGGGCTGGATAGTGGCCTGGTGGCTACTGTTCAATTTGCAACAGACTTTGCTGCGGCAGTAGCTGTGTCAGCTGAGAAACAGGCTGATACAATGCACTTCTCAGTTTGTGCTTTTGAAATACCCAGCCTAAACTGAAGCCTGTGTAGGCTTAAAATACAGGTGTCTTCCAAGATCAATCACCTCTGTTTCTGTTTCAAATAAGTGAATTAAGGAGGAGAGAAAAACTGAGAATGCATATAGAGCCTCCACCTCTTAGGGTGGTTTCCTAGAAGAAGCAGGTTATCTGAAAAACTCCGCTGTGTTAAAAATACTGTTTATTGGAAATCTGGGAGGTTGAACTTGTCACATTGTAATATTTTGAAACAAAGCTTTGGAATTACATCAGTTTTGACTGAAATTTTTTGTTAGTTTCATAGGTCTGTTCTGTGAGAATAAACAAAACCCTTACATTCCAAGGACACCCATTGTTACTCTTTTTCAGGTGGTATCATGGAAAACTTGACCGAACAATTGCAGAAGAACGTCTTCGACAAGCTGGAAAACCTGGAAGTTACCTTATTCGAGAGAGTGATCGGAGACCAGGTTCATTTGTGCTTTCATTCCTTAGTAAAACAAATGTCAATCATTTTAGGTGAGAATTAAATGTTTTATTTTGAATACTGTGATCCATTTATTTTTTGTTTCAGAACCCACTAAGGTACAAGCAGAAAACAATCATTGTATTTTTTACTCTTTATGCTTACAAGGTACAGCTTTTTACACCTTTTGAGCATTGTTTTAAAATACGGTGCTTAAATACTAGAAGATAACATAAATGTGAGGAAACCAATGATATCTGGATAGAGATGTTAGTCTAAAGTGGTTTTGAACAGACTTAAAGCAACATGCATGTTTCATTCATCAGTCAAGGAAGTTGAGTCTGTTCCATAGTATGCCATGTAGCTCACATGGCGCAGTTAAAGTACTTGCACATCTGATTGCTTCCTTAATTTTGAGGGGGAAAAATAAGCAAACAAAAAAAGAACCACCCCCCACCAAAAAAAGGAGAAAAAAAAAAGAAATTCTGTTTAATAATGGAAAGGTTTACTGGAAACAATTTTAAACAACTTTCAGAATTAGTTGTTCATAATACAGGTAGCTCTTTATGCAGAGTTGTAACTAGGATTACTTTACTGTTGTCAAACAGTGTGAATTAATAAACTCATTTAGTCTTTGGTGTAAATGAGGTGTATGCTAAGAAGAGCTTGAAGATTATTCAGCAAGTGGAGTGCTGCAGTGCAATGTTCCTCTTTACAAAATAGAAGGCAAACATTTCTTCAGCAGTAAAAGAAGTATTTGTCAGTTGTCTTGATGATAACAAACAAGTCCAAAGCAAATACTTCTACTTCTGAAAGTGGGAATTAGCCAGAATGTCAGCTTATGAGCCACTATGTGCATGACTTGCAAATGTAGGGAGATTTTGGTTGCATACTGTGTGATGAAGTGTGATTCAGAGGTCCTGAGGTACCACTGGCATGAAGGCATAATTCTCTTTGATTACAGACAGTATGACACACAAATAGTACTTTAGGTTTGCATCTTGCCATCTGAGCTATCCATTTCAGCTTCTCAGCTGTACTGATACTCATTTGGGAACTGCTTCCTGTGTAGCAGTAGAAGAGGAGTAAACTCGGCCCATGCTTGCTTTCTAGTGCTGTTTTGGAGTCTTGGATTATTTATAAGACCTTCTCCTTTTGAAGTCAGTGTCAGGCAATTGAGTGTTGATTCATACTTACCATGAAGGTGTTTCTGGCCTCTCAGGTAGAAAATAATCTAATGATTTTCGATTCTCTAAGAAAAATACTTTCAGTCCTTATAGAATCTTTCTTCTAATTCCTTTGGTGTCCCTTGAAAGTTATATGCAATCATAGATGCTCATGCAGCATATGATTGTGTCAAAAGCAAACATTTTTTCACTCAAGTGTTAGTTTTTTGGTGAGTCAGAATGATAGAATATATTTTGAGGGAAAATATTTATTTTTAAGATTTTTCTTTGGAGTTTTGTTTTGTATTTGCTATCTCAGTGTTCTAAAGAAAGGTTTCCCTTAAACTTGATGATACAGTAATCCAAAACACTAAATTTAACCTAATCCCTACTGAATAATTTGCCAAGTGGTCTTGGAGAAGATATGCCAAAATATCTAGCCTGTGTCATTAGGCCTGCATTGTTTTCTGACTCTCCTTGCAGTGCTATATGCTTTTAAACTTTCATCTCTGAGGACTCATCTCTGTATACATTTTATGTCACTGTTTGGAAGAAATAATTTAGTTCAAAGTATGCATTGAAGAATCTCTGTTTTAAGAAAAAGCACCAACCTTAAAGAATAAAATGGATAGTTCTGGAAGAACTCTTTGTTGTGTTAAACAACTGAAATGGTTGTGTAAGCTTTTTTCCGTTAGTTATCATATTTTTGAATTGAGTATAGAGATATACTTTGATTATTCCAAAGTAATTTCTTAACTTTTAGTATGGATGCTAAGGTAGCTGTAACAAAGTGACTAATTTTTGAGGTGTTGCTTTTCTGCATTTATATGATCAAGTGTAATTTTTTGTTAAAAATACCTTGCTACTTGGTTAAATTTATGTCTGTGATCATAAAAGGTGCATGTTCTGCAAGATATAAATAATAATACTGTTGTGTCTACCAGGGCATTACTTCAGATTTCCAGGATACACACATTTTTTTTTTCCTTTTCATTTCACTTAGTTCTGACAAATGTACTGTATTTTTCTGTAAATCAGCACTTTGTTTAGATAAGACTGGTGTATCATGCAATACATACGTCATTTTGGATGAAATATTCATTAGCTAAGGTTTAGTAAAGTGCTTATAGAGGGCCTCTAATACTTAATTTTGCTGAATGTAGGCACTGTTTTAAGAATTAAACATGATCCTAATCTCCTTGTCTTTAAAAAAATGGGTAGAAAAAATTTTTCTAATGTCAAGCTTGTTTTTTTTATGAACAGGATTATTGCCATGTGTGGAGACTATTACATTGGTGGACGTCGTTTTGCTTCACTCTCAGACCTGATCGGTTATTACAGTCACGTGTCCTGTTTACTGAAAGGGGAAAAGCTGTTATTTCCAGTAGCACCTCCAGAGGCAAGTAGTAAAATTTTGTAGTAAAATTCTGAAGTGCAGCATACTTATATGTTCATAACTTTAATCATTATTCGTAGTTGTCTTTGAGAAAAACATTTTTAAAAGTTTTCTGTAGTTTTGCAAAGGCATATATGGAAGTATAAGGAATATAAAAATGTGTATTTACTGGTACAAAGTAATGATTAAAAACCTGCTATTTAATGAAAATACATAATGAAGAAACTAGGGATGTTGCAGTTGTCAAGTGTAATGACAGTCTTTTAAGTAGACAGAGATGAACAAGAAAATGAGCAGTTCTTGGCTAGTAAAGAGCACCACTGTAATGCAACTTTCACTGATCTGTGGTATTTTGTGTATCAAACAATGGTTTCAAAATATGCAGCCTGGATATAACCAAGGTTTCTTTCACATGCCCATCCTTAAAACAATGTAAGTAATTAAAATGAAACAAAACACTGCATAATGTCCCCCACAGTGAAACCCAAAACCTAAATAAAGATGTTTTTAAATGTTAAACTTCTGGACTTTCCTTCCACTCTAAGTGGGGG
>VWZF01005592.1:60955-104020 GCA_013396755.1 Sclerurus mexicanus
GCGCGCGTGGTGGGGGGGGGGGAGGGGGGTGGGGAAAGGTTTAAAAAAGGAGCTCTTTTAGCAAAGTGTTTGAGCTTGGAAAACTTAAAACTGTCAAGTAATGTTACCAGTCCTTTCTTTGCCCCAGAATAGCATAATGCTGGGAAAGAAAGAGTATACGCTATAAAAAGGAAAAAGTATTATCTTTGCTCTCTTCTCTTGAATTGTAGCCTGTGGAGGACAGAAGGAGAGTTCGAGCAATTCTACCTTACACCAAAGTGCCAGAAACTGATGAAATAAGGTATGTTTGAATAATAGTAGTAGCTGAGAAATTCTGAGAAGTATCTATAAATACTGAGGATTTAAGTAGATGTTCATATACAAATACTGTCCAGCTGCATCTTTAAACTTAGCACAATTAGATTAAAGGATGATGCCTCTCAGTTCTTTTTTTTAAAAAAACAGTAATACTTTTTATTGTGAGTATATTTGTTTGTATTAATTGTAAGGGAAGGTACATTAGGTTTATGGAAATAAAATTAATAATGGTACAGTTTTGAAAAGCCCTTAATTTTTACCCAGAGAATTCTGCGTGGACATACCTTACGTGAGTGTGTGAAAGAAAGGAGCTACACTTTTTTCCTGAACTGCCACAGAACTATTAGTAGATAAACAGTTTAAGGCAAACAATTCAGACCACTAGAAAGTGATGCATGGCTACTCATAAATTTGAGAATAGGAAAAAAAGAGCCTTTCAGTAGATGAGCATTTTCTGTTTACTTGGAATTGGTACTGCTTTTTTGCGATAATTTTTTTTTTCAGATGGAAAAATAGGAGTATTTGAAAGAGATTTGTAATGATTTCTAATCTTGCTAAGAAGGCAGTCGTGGTTTCATAACTTGATTTAATACATCAGTTGAATTGGGAATTGGCTTGAGTTTGGGACTGTTAGCCTAAAATGTAGTGAAAGGTATCCTCGTTGGTTTGGAAATGTATTCCAAGGCTTGCAGTCCAGTCCTGTCTGACCTTTTAAAGGGTTGATGTGATGATATTTGTTATTGCGGTTACGCTTTTTAAGAAGGTGATAAGATAGGGAAGGGCCTCTCTAGTGGTTTATTGCAAAGAAGACTTCCTACTATGTGTAAAAATAAAAAGGAAGGACTCAGCCTGGACAAAGGAGTCTCAGGAGTGACCTTATCGCTCCACAACTCTCTGAAAGGAGGATGTAGCCAGGTGGGGGTCAGCCTCTTCTACCAGACAGTTAGTGTCAGGATGAGAGGACAGAGTCTTAAGCTCTGCCAGGGGAGCTTTAGTTTGGACATTAGGAGGAATTTCTTTCCAGAAAGGCTTATTAGACATTGGAATGGACTGCCCCAGGAATTTGGAGTCACTGTCCCTGGAGGTGTTTAAGGAGACACTGGATGTGGCACTCAGTGCCATGGTCTAGTTAATAAGGTGGTGTTCAGTCATGGATTGGACTTGATGATCTGAGAGGTCTTTTCCAACCCAGTTAATTCTGGGATTCTCTATGTTAATGTTTCTTATACTTTTCTTGAAGCTAATTGTATGGCTTCTCTAGTAATTGTTCTGTGCTCTTTGTATCATTTGTCTTCGTATGTGAGAACTTAAAGAATAGATATTTCACAGCTTCTGTTATGCAAGATTATTTTTCAATGGAAGGAATATTCGTTTCTTATAGGCTACGCAGAGGTTATTTTACTTGTGTTTAGTATTTGATCTCTCTAGATAAAAGAACAGTATTACTGTCTTTTAATATTGTTGTGGTGATGTTTTTGTTTTATACATCCTTAGCATACTTTGAAGTTGACAGCACTAAAGAATATATTAGATACTAAACATAAATCAAAAATATAAAAACTTATCAGTTCATACATATTTTGTGGAAATTACGCTCAAGAAGCAATTGTGTTCATTAAACTTCATATTATGATTGTATTTCTGACTTAAATCTTGCTATAACCCTCTTCAGTTTCCTTAAAGGAGACATGTTTATTGTCCATAATGAATTGGAAGATGGCTGGATGTGGGTTACAAACCTACGGACAGATGAACAAGGTCTTATTGTAGAAGACCTGGTAGAAGAAGTGGTAAGTAATTTTTGTATTCAAATTTCTTAAATGACAGAGACTTTTATTGGTAAAGTGATATTTGAATGAAAACTACTGACATTTAATTGCCTGTTTTCTAATTATATGCTTTTTTAAACCTGGTAATTTGATCTAGTAATTCTTAAATACCACAACAAATCTTTAATTCAG
Organism: Sclerurus mexicanus; assembly: GCA_013396755.1. NCBI lineage: Eukaryota > Metazoa > Chordata > Aves > Passeriformes > Furnariidae > Sclerurus > Sclerurus mexicanus. The sequence continues at coordinate 63,214 of VWZF01005592.1, forward strand.
TATCAAAAATGCTTATCCATGTGTTGTCCAAAGATAAGTAGAAATGAAGGGTACTGTAAATTTGCTAAGCACTTCCCTGAACTCGACTGTCCTGGTGAAGAACCTACTACTCATTTTAATTGCATTTCTTTCTTAAAATTACCATGAAAGGTTCACAAACTCTGCAAAACGTAATTTTGCATTGTGGTAGATCTTTCTCTTTTTACAAGGATGAAATTTAGGTTAAAAAAACTATTGATGAGAAGAAAAAAAAGAAAAAATATATTTTTTTATAATATTTTTGTACATTATGCATATGTGTTTGCTAATAGCAGTGTTACCTGAGGTGCTTCTCACAGACCTGTGTCAGGATGTGAATGGCTAAATTGAAGTGGCAGTACTAGACTATTGATCTGTAGACTGATAGGTCAGTGGCTAACTTAAGCTTAGGAAAGTTGAGATTTTAAAAGGTTACCACCTCCAGAGAAGGACTTGAAAGATGATAGAAACAATTCTCAGAAATAACATATTTTGGCTGAATGAAGAGGAAAACTTTTCACAGAATGCAGTAAGCCCTTTAGTTCAAAAATGCCTGAGACTTATAAATGTTTAGGGTTTTTTCTATGGAAGGCTTTAACTTATGACGTTTATTTTTTGAATTGAGTTGTACTCATGTTGTCATGCACTTAATATGTTAATTTTCTCATAGGGAAGAGAAGAAGATCCCCATGAAGGCAAAATGTAAGGATTTTTGTTTTGTTATTAAAAGCAATCTTAATTGTTTGTAAACTTCAGCTATGAGATTTCCAAGCTTTTGGGAAAGTGACCAAAGAGATTTGCTTTTTTCATCTCAAGACTTTTTTATATACTAGCTGCTGAAGATGCATGGATAATTAACATGAAAGAGTCCTGGGATAGTTGTGCCTACTGCTAATGGATATTGCAGTGTTAAAATCTTAGATGAGTCCATGTATGATCACTTTCAGCCAAAATATGCACAATGGAGTATTTCTTGAACAGAGTTGCCTGAGAGATAACAACTTTAAGTACTGGAGGGAGAGCCAAGTACTGTTAGAAAAGTGTCTGTTAGCCTTGTTGGTGGTAGTGTTCATCTGCTGGAGGATAGGAGGGCTCTGCAGAGGGATCTAGGTAGTCTGGATGGATCGGCTGAGGCCGATGGAATGAGATTTGACAAGGTCAAGTGGTGCTTGGATCACAACAACTCCTGGCAGCGCTACAGGTTGGGAAGACCTGCTGGAAAACTGCCCAGTGGAAAAGGACCTGAGGGTACTGGTTGACAGTGACTGAACAGGAGCCAGGATGTGCCCAGGTGGCCAAGAAGGCCAGTGACATCCTGGCTTCGATCAGTGATGGTGTGGCCAGCAGGAACAGGTCGTTTATTGTTCCTCTGTACTGGGCACTGGTGAAGCCACAGCTCCAATCCTGGGTTCAGTTTTTGGCCCTTCATGGCAAGAAATACATTGAGGTGCTGGAGCGAGTCCATACCAGGGCAGTGAAGCTGGTGAAGAGTCTGATAAGGAGCAGCAGAGGGAGTTGGGGGCCTCAGCCTGGAGAAGAGGAAGCTGGTAGTGTGGACCTTATCACTCTACAACTACCTGAAAAGGTGGTTGTAGCCAGGTGGCTCTCTGTCTCTTCTCCCAGCTAACAAGTGATAGGACAAGAGGAAAGGCCTCAAGTTGCACCGGGGGAGGATTAGATTGAGTATCAGGGAAAATGTCCTCACTGAAAAGGTTGTCAAGCCCTGGAACAGGCTGCCCAGGGCAGTGGTGGAATCACCATCCCTGGAGGGATTTTAAATGTGTGTAGATGCGGGGACATGGTTTAGTAATGGACTTGGCAGTCCTCGATTAAGGGTTAGACTTGATCATCTGAAAGGTGTTTTCCAACCCAAAGGATTCTATGGTCATACAAAGAAAAAATTACAAGTGATTTGATTATTTAATCTGATATCCTTACTTGTTTGTTGTACTTGCATTTGCTGCTTTTCTGCTGTAGCCCATGTTTTAGTCTCAAAGAGGCTGGTGGCTGCAGGAGGCATTTCACTGCTGTGTTTGTTGTGTACTGAGTTCTGCTAGTCAGTTTGGCAGTATGGATCCCTTCTGATGTGGAATTTTCTATTTATTTGTTTGCATAGTGGCTTGTAGCAGATGTCTGGAGCTTTGATACTGTCTTTCAACATTCATTTGCCTTTCAGAGGAATCCAGAGGAGACTGTTTTGAGCATACCCTCTAAAAGCAGTATAGAAAGAAAGTTAGGAATTGGGCACTGCTCTGATACATAAAGAAGCCGTATTTTTAGCTTTCTTTTGAATACAGAATAATAAGTTGTGGCATGTAGCAGTTGTAGAAACGGAATAATGGTGTCAGGCTGAGACTAGGCAGAGGCTGCTGAACTTTTATAGGATAATGCTCTGACACAGGACTCTGGGAAGGTACAAGGTGTGAGATCAAAGCAGTTTGTATGCATTAACCTAACAAAGACAGGTTTTATTTCCACAGCTCTGGCAAATTTGAGGTTTTCTGTACAGTGTTTAATTTCCTTGGATTCTTCTTCTTTCAACTTTGGATTTCATGATTCAATTAAATTGCTCTGTGATACTGACCCGATAATGCCTGTCAAATTATCTACTCTTTAGACAATTTATTTTAATCTCTAAACACAGTTGGATTTGAACATCAGCTCCACATGTTGGATATTTTTGTTGAAATTATTTTATTTATATACCTGCTAATGTTACTTTTTTCATGCTGTTAGTAGAACAGAATCATAAGTAGCATAATCATTATCTGATCTATATATACTAGGCCTTTTTAAATAAAGGTTGATTCACAGGCTCCAGAACCTTGGATGTAACCACAACCAAAAAAGAGCTGGTAGTCTTGCTTTCTAATTTTTCTCTTCATCTTTGTTAAGATGGTTCCATGGGAAGATCTCCAAACAAGAGGCTTACAATTTGCTGATGACAGGTACATGTATTTCTGATTGAAGTACAGTGATAGTGAAAGGGCACAAAGTAATCCTATTAATATTAGAGTGTGGCAAAACTGCCTTTTATGTCTGAACATACATGAGTGTCTCAGACTCCCCAGACCCTGTGGTAGTTATCTCTGTAGACTAGTACATTGGAGGAAAACTGTTGTTGTTATGAGTACTGAGTATGTTCTCAAGTATAGTTAATTTAATAATTTTTAAATTAATAAAAGTCTAATCAGTTATTTCACTTACTGATGTCTTTTTTTCAGAATGCTGTAGAAACTGTGCTTTTATATACCTAAAGAAAAATAGATAATAAACGTATCTTACACTTTCTTAAAGAAAATATTTATTTAAATGAAAACATCAGTATTTCAAACCCGTATTGTTTAATAGCTCATTTTACATATTGGATCAGAATTTTTTTTTTTTAATATTATCAAACTTTTTTTTAATGGTTTTCTAAAGAATCAGGGGAAATGGGAATAGGTTGCAAGCTACAACTAAACCATTTTTAATTAATTTCGGTGGCTTAGTACTAGTTCACCTAGTTGGAGATCACTTCAAGAATTTACCTTGTAGGCTTTGTATTTCTTCAAGTGTGCAATTCTTCCTAATTTATGTGGGAATAGATTTAATAGACGTTTGTATATAACACTAAGAAAATTAACACTATTATGATATCTTTTCAGTTGGTCAAGTGTGCAGTTTTCTTGTGAGGCCTTCAGATAATACCCCTGGTGATTATTCACTTTATTTTCGGACTAGTGAAAACATTCAGCGTTTTAAAATATGTCCAACATCAAACAATCAGTTTATGATGGGAGGCAGATACTATAATAGGTAAGTTTTGATGGCAAAAGTAATTATGTGTATTTTACACTTGTGTAACTTGCTCCTGATTTAATTATTTAATGGTATGATATTAAGACTGTAGTTTTTGTTATACTGACCATTTTCCCTAACTTCCTTAGTAGTTATTTGTAACTGAGCAAATTCTTACAGCTTAAAGAGCCTAAGTGTAACTTTTTTTCTCTTGAAGTATTAGTCCTTCTGCAAACCAGTTGATTCACACTGTAAATTGTAGACTGAAAGGATCATATAGATCCATAAGTCGTGGGTCTTTAATTAAGAGAATGCTCTGTGGAAAGCAGCTTGGAAGCTACTCAGTGTATTTTTGTCTATTTGAAAGGGAGAATAAGTGTGTTAATTTTATCTGAGACAGCCGGTAGAGTTGTCAAATTGTAGAAGTAAGCGTCTATAAGAATGGGGAAAAATCTCTTCATTGCTGGAAAAAAAATCATTAAATTGCATTGTTATGTGTGTGATACCTGGAATAGAAATCCATATCAGTTCATTTAGAGAGAGCAAACTTGAGACACATTTGTTGTGCCACTGGTCCAAAAATGCAGTAATTTGTACAAAAAGAAAGGAAAATAATGAGATACATTTCCCCTTTTGTGGGAGAAGTTATCAGTACACCTCCATCCTTGGTAGTCTTGCTTTTAGAATTGCTGTAGATGGAAGACTTCTCAGTAGTGAAAACTGGCCATCCCCTTTTAATGGAGGTCATTGCCTATCTCAAAAAAGTGCTTTTCCAGTCTTGCTCATATAGAACTAGGGTATTCTTCATCCCAGTAGAGAATTTATCTCAATTCCAGCTTGGCTTCTTTCTTCCTTGAAATCCAGGAGCTAGTGTGTCTGAGAAAATGCCAAGATCTCCTCACTAAGAATAGTTCAGTGGACTTTGTCATAAGATTTCACATGGATAATAGTTTGAGTGTAAACAATTGGACCCTCGATAATTATCTATCAGTTGAATTAAAATTAATTGTATTGTGGTGAATGTTCTTTGTAATTCAACAGTGTATAGAATTGGTTAGTGACTTAGTTCTGCTTTCTGTATTCTTTGTTATTTGAAATGTCAGCTGTTGTAATGACTTTCAAATTGTACTTAAAATATTAAAAAATTATACTTTTCATGATGGTGAGATACCACTCAAATCATCCAAGAAACTGAGACCTGGGGAATATAATAAGCCCTATGCTGAGCATTTTAAAATTACTGAAGTAACTGTAATGTAGTGTTGAGATCCTTTTCTATTTCTGTTTATCAAACCAAGACTAGCAGTATTTTTTTTAAATCCATAGTTATTTATTATGCCTTCCTTTATGCAGTTTAAGTAGGATTTCTGTTCCTGTCAAACACTGAAGAAGACTGATTAATTTTTCTGTCCCCTAGCTAAATTTTGTGGTCAGTATGATTTTGGGCTTGATATTTCACAGGTTAGGTAACTGATCACTTGCAGATTCACCCGCTGTAGTGTACATGTCTGGAGACAGCTGGTCCCTTTGTGTTCTAGTGTTCGGGCATTTGAGCTGTTGTAGTGGTAAGGCAATACACAGGTGACCATCTGGATCAAGTGGGATCAAGGACTGCAGAGCCAAGCGCTTAGTGGCTCCATCATGGCATGGAGTTCTAGTCTATATGGTACTCCTAACTACAAAAGGAGTTTTTAAATACAACTGAGTTTATCCTTCAGCCCGTATTACAAAGCTGGGAGAAATTAGGGACTTGCTCCTTACATTGAGGAACTCCTACTGGCATTTTTAATCAAAGAAGGAGAGGATGCATTGTCAGTAAAAGTATTCCTGATTTAATGAGTTGGTAAAATTATGCAGTGCTGTCTTATTGATTATGGAAGGTTGGCATTAGCTATTCCACCTGTTAAAAATAATGTCCAAGTCATAATTTTCTGTAGTGTGACAGAGAAATTTAAATTCTTATGCAGAAAACAGCACATGAGATATAGTTGAAATTAATTATTTGATTTCACTGAAACTGAAAGAGAATTTCATGTCATTCTGCATACTTCAAAACTAAAAATACTTGTGGGAAGATTGCTTTATCACACTTGCACTAGTTCGTAGTGTCAGAATGAGAGGGAGAGAAAAGTGAACTAAGAACCCTTGATGTAGCTTTATTTAGAAGTTCTTGAGCTCATTTTTACAGTATCAGCTATTGTTCCTGTGCTGAACACATGCCTTGTTCATTATCTTTGCACAAATAGCTGAGTATGTATGAACTAAGAAGACACACTCAGTAATTTTTATCTACTTAATTGCTCAACTTTTTTTCTAGATTGATATTTTTCATACAAATGATTAATTTCTATTGATGTCCATGTTGCTGTTCTTTATTACAATAGAACTTTCAGTAACTGCAAAAACAGAAGCAACTCAGATGCCTTGTATTTCAGTTTGTATCTGTCATGACTTCTTTCCCAAGCCTTCCAAGTGCAATTGGAATCTGAGTCTGGTGATTAGAATGAATGCTTCCCCGGAGAGGAGTGCTGCTGACTGAGTATTCAGTTTAACAGGATAGCTCAGTGATTTCCAAGTATAATCTTCTATTTTCTATTCCTGTCCTTCTAGAAGGAGATTGCACTTCACTTGGAATATCTCCCATTCTCTTTCTCTAGTTACTCTAGGGCTTGGAAAATTATTGCCAATGAAGTAGCAATTTTCACCCTGATTGGAAAGTGGGTAATGCAAATGTGCTACTTGAATGTGGAAAGTGCAGTGGCCTCATTTGGCATTTTAAGCAACTCATTAAAATATTTTGCAGAGTTTAGAATTAGTACATTCTGAATACAGTTTTGTGAACTTTCTTGACTTCAGTATATTAGCAAATTCTCATTGCTACAAATAAGATTATGGTGATTAACACTTGATTTTATTAAAACTTCGTGAGAAAGTTTTCTGTGGTTGTATGGAAAAGCAGATTGACAAGCAGAGGAAAAATTAACAAGTTTAACATTTCAATTTTCTTTTTCTCATTGTAACAGTATTGCTGACATCATTGAGCACTATAGAAAAGAACAGATTGTTGAAGGATATTACCTAAAAGATCCTGTTCCAACACAGGTAGGATTTTATCTCTGAGTGTTTAGTGTTGAAGTCACAGATTGAATCATTATCAAATCAGTTTATTAACTACATTACAGCAGACATACCAGTGGTAGTTGAACAGAATCGTCTCTGGTTTTAATGTTTTCAACTGGTCTGTTTCTTTTTGTTTTATCCTCAAATGCATTCCCTTACCAAAGGTTGGTTTGTAGTCAACAGAAAATATGGTAAGCTCACTCTTTCCTGTGAGGTGTTCAGCCTTTGCTCTATGCCCCTTACTCTTGTCCATGGCTCAACTGTGCTGTGACTTAGTCTCATACTGGGGACTAAGGGAACCAGTCTGCCCTCCTCTTTTCTGTGTCTGGGGTTTTTCTCCTGGCAGAGGAAACCTGTACACATAGAAAAGCTTCAGGGATGATAGCAGTGCCAGGATTGCAGCCCTTGTTCTGGAGTGCACTTGTCTTGTTGCAGAAGTTGATTCTAAGAGACCACCAGTGCAATGCACGCCACGTCATGTGGCTTTTCATGAGCTTGTAGTGAGTTGTAACATTTACATGCGTATGTTATTCTTTGTTCCCAAGCTTTCCTGTTTCAGTGGTTAGAAATTTGCCTTCTTCTCTTTCCTAAATAGTTACAGTCAATTCATATCCCTTTGTGAGATCTTTCATATTAATACGAGAACATTTCCTTTGTTCACCAAGTAAGGCACACCAAAGCTGATCCTGTCACTTTGTAGTCTTCTTGTAGCTGCCCTGCTGCCACCAATTTTGGTGTGAACTGGTCTTTCTTCAACACAGTGGACCATAATAGTTCACAGAGTGCCATGTCAAGGGTAATTCCTTTTCTGGAAAGCACTTAAATATCGTAGAATACATCTCATTTTCTGTGTGGGTTGACCCTGGTGAGCAGCTAAGGACTCACAGCTGTGTTTGCTCCCTCCTTGTTCCTGCGGAATGAGGGTAAAAGCAAAAGAACTGGAGTTGAGATAAATACTGTTTAATAAGCAAAGGAAGGGGTAGTGGATGTGATGCAAAGGCCATTGTTCGCTACCTCCCACAAGCAGACTGGTGCCCAGCCAGTCTCTGAGCAGTGGTTACTCAGACATCTCCCCACACACACACATGCAGTTTTACTGTTGATCATGATGTTATGTGACAGGGAGTATCCTGCTGATCGATTGTCTTCATCTGTCCTGGCTGTCTCTGCTCCCTTCATCTTTTCCACCCAAGCTACCTTGCTGAGGGGGGAGCAGAGAGGGAAATGGAGAAGGTCTTGAGGCTGTGCAGAGACCGATCAACAAGAGCAAGAATGGTGGTGTGTTACCAACACTGTTTTAGTCGCAAAAACAAAACACCAGCACCTTAGGGGCTGCCATGACAAAAGTTAAGTCCATCCAAGTTAGACCCATATATTGGCATAGCCACTTTGTATCATAGCCCAATCCTCCAGGCAGTGACTCAGCTGTTCAAGTGTCACATTTTCTAGTGTAAGTATCAACAGGTGTAACTGGTATGTTGCACTAGTAGATGTACACTTTGCTATTCCAATCTTTCCTCTAGTGCTAATTGTGTTGTGTCCTCACTGCTTCCCCCTTCTTTAATGCTGTTAAACTGCACTGGGTAATGTGGTTGGCACAGAAGGCAAAAATGAATTCCAAGGTTGCTCCTTGGAAAACTTCATTAGTAACTTCCCTCATGCTTTGTCTTTCCTTTTGAATCATGCCAGTAACTCTTCAGTTTAGCTTTTTGCATATGCACTTAGTGTTCCTGTATTCCAGTAAACTTTGCCTTGACTAATTTTGCATCTGAGAATAATTCAGATACTTCAAAACGAGCCAGGTACACTTGTGACTTCGTTTAAAAATTTAGTGATCACTGTTGGAGTTAATGTTCAGCTTTGTGTTAACTCCCTTCCACATACCACCCTGCTCTGTTTTTGAGGGACAAGAAAAAATCTCTGAAGTTTTGTGTTCTTTTAGGGTCAATCTGATTGATTTCACATGTCTAATATGAAATTTACTTCAAAATATTTGTTGCTGGGTTTGTTGTTTTGTGCACTGCTCCTTGTGTAGTTATGGACATTATTTTGAGCTCGTAACATTTGGATGTTGCTTCCATTGTAGGTCCTGTAATTCCTGTTAGTACTATTAAATTATTTTTCATCTTGCTTTTGTTGTTTTGTTTAAAATCATAGTTTTTGTATTTATATGGGCAGAAAGAAAAGTAGAATATATATATGTAAAAATCAGTTCATATGTCTTTTTTCATCTCAGTGCTGTTCTCACTGCTTGACAGTCTTTCTTTTCATGTTTTCTTACGGATAAAGAACTTATGCTGGTCAGCTTACTCCATAAGGTCAGACTTCGCTTTGGTTTTGGCCATTCTTGTTTATTAGTTGTGTTTCCAGATCCTACCATTTTCTTTGTGAATTTATCCTTTTCCTGTTTCCCATTTCTGCTTTCTTCTCTTGTCTTGAGTTCTGCTCAATTAGGACCTGTGAGTTCTAATGAGATTAATGAAGGACTGTGCCACTTGGAGTGAGTTGGTTTTAGTTGTGATCTGCACCATTTTTGTTGCTTCAGAGTTTATACATGATTACTTGGGCCCACGGGTTTTGGTAGGAGACAGTTAGCAGCTAGCTAAATTTTTAAAGACTTGCATGGATTTAACGGAAATCACAGTGAAAGATCCTGCCTTTTTTTGTCAATTCTGTTAATATGGAAATAGTTATATTACAATTCTAGCAAGTGTATTGTATGAAAAATTATATTGCTTTATTAAAATACATTGAGTGAGTTGGTAGAGTTGTGAGTTGGTGAGTGAGTTGTGAACTTCCACAACTTCATAGTCTGCATTTTTTTTAAATGGCAATTTCTGAACTTAAAGTATGTTTTTTTTACTTTCTTTACCCAGCACCAAGAACAAGTGCTTAATGATACAGTGGATGGAAGAGAAATCTACAATACAATTCGGCGGAAAACAAAGGATGCTTTTTATAAAAACATTGTCAAAAAAGGTTATCTTTTGAAAAAAAGTGAGTTACGTTTGTTTCAATTCTTTTTTCCTAAGGAAAAAAAAAAAGGCAGATGAAATCATACAGTATCTTAAATGGGAAGGGACCCATAAGGATCCTTCTTCTCATGTATCTAGCAAAAGCAAAACCACGTGACTAAGAGCATCGTCCACGTGCTCCTAGAACCCTGACAAGCTTGTTGCTGTGAGCATTTCCCTGGGGAGCCTGTTCCAAGCACAAGCCGCTTTCTTAGTGAAGAATTTTTTCCTAAGGTCCAGCCTGAACTTCCCCTGCTTCAGCTTTATTCCATTTCCTTGTGCCCTATTGCTGGTCACCAGGGGGTGGACATCAGCACCTCCTAGCTGGACATGTATACCTAGTGAGGTTAGTGTAGTGGTACTAAAAAGAGCAAAACTGAAGTGGGCAAAAAGTTCTAGAAAGCATGTTAGGAGTATGAAGGATCTCTTTCCTTAAGTAGTACATGAATAGAACATGATACCTGAAATTACAGGCAGTGTGAAAATTTTGGTTGGCAGTTGTTCTGAAAAAAATCAGAGCACAGGACAAAAACTAGGCATCCTCATCATGGTACCAATTGAAAGTCATTAAATGAAGTATATTTTCTTAAGGCATTTGTGTTTATATGGAACTCATTACGTTCTAGCTGATAGAGCAGGTTTGAGAGAGCTAGAATAGTGTGAATCTGTACATTCACTGCAGAACACAACTGGTTTAATCTTGTTATTCCAAGTTAGGCCATATGTTTTATATCTTAAATTTAAAATGCACATCTGCCGTACAAAGGCTATAGTGACTTTTTAGGGTTTTAACACTGACAGCTTCAACATAACATAAATATATTAAAAGCTGACAGTTTGACTCATCTCACTATAACCCTAAAGAATGGCCATTGAGCAAGTCTTGGAAGTTCTGAGAAAGTTAGTCCCTTGCCAGGTGTTTAATTTCTATTTTTTTAAAAAAGTCAACATTACTGGAGGCAGAAAAACTTATCAGTAACAAAACTTCCACAAGTGACAAGAAGGATAAGTTACAGATAAAGATCTGCATAGTGACCAAATGTGAGAAAGAAGGTATGATTTTAGAAATAGACAAATATAAATGACATATCAAAAGACCCCAAACCATCCCAAACTGTACCCTTTGTACAGAATAGGAAAGCTTCTTTTCTGTTGAGAACAGTGATTGTGAGAGGAGACGTGGAGAGATGTTGTGGAGTGAGGAATCAAATAAGAGTGAATTGGAAACGTGGCTGAAAGAGAGAGAGGTACATTAAATGTGCAAATCAGAATACAGACTACTTGTAGAGAGATGCACAGAGTGCTTATGGAATAAATGCAATAAAATCAGTCTTTCATTTCGGTGTTGTAGTATACTAAATGGATGTTACATTTGTCTTTTGAAAATGGTGTTCGTACTTGTTTATTGAGGCCTTGGTAGATTTATGATGATTGAAGCATATAAATAAAGGCTAAAAGTTTTTTTCTAAATGGTACTCTGACTTACACGTTAATTAGTTGAAGAAAATTCCTAATGCATTGTAGTTCAGAGAATCTTTTCCTTGAAACAAGTGGAACCAGCTGAATTCTTAGATATGGTTGTGTTTGGACCTTGAATCTGATTTGCATACAATATATTCTCATTTCTATTCTTCAGCCGTACTGTTTTAAGATACTGTAATGCAGTCCGTTAAACACTGGTCAGAGATAAGGAGTTACTTTCTCATGTTGAGTCTGTTTCTTAATAAAAATGTAATAAATGGGATCCACACTGTCATTATTTGCAATCTCTGTAGATACAGTTATAACAGTGGCAGGAACTCACAGTTCAGGCATCTTATATGCACTTCCTTAATACTGTTGACATTACTGAAAATGCGTAAGGAACCTTTTCCAAGTCTACCTGCATTTGCAAAAAAGGTCTACCTTTTGCCATGTGTTGTGTAAAATTGAGTATGTATGCTGATATTATAATCTGTGTGATTACCTGCACATTGTTCTTCTGTTTGGAATTTTACAAAAACTGTATTTCCCTCTTCTGTTTTCTTCGTTTACAAAATTTACATGTTCTTTTAAACAGTATTGTAACTTTTTTCTTGACTCCTGTACAGGTAAAGGAAAAAGATGGAAAAACTTGTATTTTATATTAGAGGGAAATGATGCTCAGCTTATTTATTTTGAAAGTGAAAAACGAGCCACAAAACCCAAAGGACTAATAGACCTTAGCGTGTGTTCCGTCTATGGAGTACATGACAGTTTGTTTGGCAGGTAGGACACTGGTTTGTTTTTTTAATCCTCTTGAACTAAGAGTTGACAAGATAAAGAATTTTGTCAGTTCAAGAAGTTCTACGTTCTTTTGATAAGTATTTGAAAGCTAACTTGGTTAGATGAAGTCTGTAAGTGCTTTTCTATTTTAGAACAGGTACTTTTGTTACATTTGTCCAACTTAGTAGTAAACTAGTTCCTATAAGTAAACATGCTCAGAAAACTTTATTTGCATAATGACTATATTCAGAGATATATTTGGTGTGAAAATTATTTACTGTAATATTTTGATATTCAAAGTATAGTAACCACAAGGGATGTGATTATCAGCCAGGAAGCTGAGAATCAAAAGTTTTTCAGATATCGTTAGTAATTAACAAGAAAGAATTTACATATTGGTTCATTGGTAGTTAAGAAAACAACTTCACTGGCCTGTATTAAAATATTTTATAGCAGAAATAAGTATGTTTACTTATATACTAAATAATAGAAATTAGAAATTCTGGTTATCCTAAGGATCTTGGTATTTACTAAAAATTATACATAGTCAACTTCTAGTTAGTTTTGTGAAAAAAACTTCAAGACATGCTTAAAATTAGTGGCGTTTCTTAAACTGCAAAGATTGGTGTTTTTTATCTGTTTGCGTTCTTTTAAAATCTTTTCAATAATTTTGAAAAAAAACACCCCATCTAACTACTGGAATAAGGAGAAGATAGATAGAGTACCTAAAAAAATTACTGATATGTTCCTTGTGATGATGATTATGCAGGAAGCTTCGGTGTATATTGTAATAAAAGAACATTTTGGTTATGTTTCTTAAAGAGCTTTTAAAACACCCTGTGTTGTGGTTTAGAGTGTAGTTGGGCACTAGGTGAGACTACAGGTGTGTAGGAGAAGCTCTGTGGTTGCAGCAGCTTGGGAAGCTGTTAGTGAGGAACTGCAGCTGAGATAAAGTTCTTCCTGCACTTTGGGTAGCTGGTAAAAAACTGCCTTTGCCCTTTCCTCAGCAGTACAGTGAAGTCTGTAGTTCTGCAACATTTAAGGTTATGGAGGTTTGTGTCACATACACTTAATGTTTGATGTGTGATCCAGTACACATTTCATTGGTCTTGAGAGCTGTGGGACACATTCAGATAGGGGATTTCCTTGGTTAATATTGTTTCCTGAAAGAACAAATCCTTAATATATGATTAAATGCATGTGAATTAATGCTGAACCCCTTCTGCTTTTAAACTCTCTAGGAATAGTCCTTGTTGACAAGTCTTTTCAGATGGCTGGGTTTTTTTATCTTGACTGTAAGTCAGTGTACATGCCTGTTTAGTACAGACCATTGTGAAAATTTATCACTATTCTGAAGGAGGCTGCTTGTACTGAAATGTGGTTTTTGTAAAATGACATAATACATTCAAAACCAAAATGCAGTTTTGAGGGACCTGAGAAATCTTTTCCTTGGGCTTCTTCCTCTTTCCACGTGTGGTGATGACATGTAGACGAACAAAATTGGTGCAATATTCAGTGTTCTTTACAGACAAACAGCAGAAATCTGTTATTTAGTTCAGTGTAAACTTTGTTTTGGCACAGATCAAGTGAAGGTGTCCGTTAACATGTGAAGATTAATAAAACTTACGTTTTTGTTTTGTTTATTTTTAAGGCCAAACTGTTTTCAGATAGTAGTTCAGCACTTTAGTGAAGAGCATTACATCTTTTACTTTGCAGGCGAAACTCCAGAACAAGCACAGGTGAGAACTTTCGTTACTAAGATTAAAGAAGTAACTTTCTTGTCTTGTTTTGTTTAATGATGTTGCCCTTCTGAAGCAGGAAGGGAGTATATCATGAATAGTTAGTGGTTGTATTAGCAGGTCCTAAAATGGGAGTAAGTAGCAGACCTGTAAGTGGAGTGGTTGGTGCTGAAAATCCAACATCTACGTTACCTGCTCTTCAGGGTTCTTGCTTGGACAAATTCCAGTCAGGTCTCATGGCCTGAAATTCTATTATTTTCCGTTCTGTTTCTGAAGAGCATATACATTTTTTGACATAGTTCAATTCAGAACAAAACTCTCTGGGACTTTTCCATGTTAAAAAGTGCAGCATAGTAAGTGAGAGTTTTACTTCAGAGTGAAATAAATAAAATGCTAATGCACATATGTATGCCCAATGACCAAAGCCTGTTGAACAGCTGTCTTTGCAGTTATTTTTCCTGTGCATGAATTGGTAGTTGCTCACAGTCTTTGGCCCTGGTGGTACATAAAACATAAGGTTTTTTGGGTTTTTTATGGTATCCTTTAGTTACTTGCTCTCTTAAGAGTTATGTTCACTGATTAAGAATTGTGGCATAGGAGCCTACTTCTCCGAAATTCATTCACCAGCAGGAGAGGATGTCTAAAATGACACAATGTTCTTATTTATCTAGCTTTAAGTTCTGAAAGTCCTAAGATATGAAATATACCTGCTGCATCAGAAGTTAACTTTTGCATTTGATTTTACTTGAATGGAACTAAAAGTGTTTAGAGCAGTCATAATAAACTGCTATTCACCAGAACATGAAGGCTGTATAAATACAGAATTTTTCTTGTGCTGTATATAAAGGAAAGCACAAATCTTCCTGTTAAATTAATGCAAGTTTGTGGAATTAGCTGAGATGACATCAGAATGATATAGTGACATTTATCACACAGCTGTCATTGTACTTTCTTTGAGAAGCAGTGTGCTGTATAGTAATTGAGAATATATAAATTAATTTCCATGCCCCTTACTGTACATTAATTTTGTCACATCTGTAAAATATTTTGTATTCTAAAAAGTGCAAGACTTAAGAATGTGTAGAAGACAGAATATCCTGTCTTATTTCCTCAACGTTTGGTATAATCTGCTTTTGGTTTTGATCATCTTAAGAGGCTCTTTTCACTGCATTTATACAGAATGCAGTTGTTTCTAGTTTCTTTGTAATATAGCCTTGGCCCAGAAAAGTTTGCAGATATTTCTCTCTCGAGAACGCTCAGCTTTCTTTAGTCTATAATATTTTATAGAAGAATAGAAACATTGTGGTGAGTAGCTGAAAGCTTTTTCTTCTGTGAAAGGATTTGAAAGCTGAAGCCCAGCTTACAAAGTGGTCTAGCTGAGAATAGGTGCAGTACATATTGCTGTATTTTTTAAATGTGGAAGATACTGTGAAGGGTAAGATTGAAGCAGTGTTGTGGGGGGTTTAATGACATTGTTAAATTGTGCTTTAAGAGTGTAGGGCAGATCTTCTGAGGTACAGACTTAAGGCTGTTGGTCAAAACCAGAATTTTGTGCTTTATAAGAGATACACAAATTTTATGGTTTGGGGGACAAAAACTAGGGAATGAGGCTATAACGTATCTTCCACCTTCCAAAGGGCCTGTGCAAAGTTTCCCTCTTAGCATCTTTCTCACATTGGGGTGCTTTTTCAGAGGTGGCCTGGAAAGCTGATAGTGCATCTTAGAGGCTTATTTGTTAAAAAAGAAAACAAACAAAAAAAACCCACAAAGATTTTACAGGCAGTTTGGTTTTAGACAGCCTGTTTATTTCCAAAATAAACCAAAACCAGAAATCCATCCAGCCACTCTGCTGTATGCGTTTGTGAGCCAGCTGGGGAATGTTGCATATACACTCTGTTTCTCTGTTAATGTTTCAGTTTCTGTTTGAAGTATACACAGGGTTAATGACTGCCATACAGGAGTATTGGAGAAAATAATCAGACCAGTTTGTCTTGTTGAATGTAATTTTCTCAGAAGCAAACAAGTTTTACTTAATTTTATATACAATTTGGAAGTGCTTCTAGTATCACTAGACTGGAAAATTGGTAAAGGTCACACTATATATCCATTAGTAATGCTTGATAGTTATAAAAGAGAAAATGGTTCAGATTTGCAATTCTGTTAGGAGGTTTTCCTCAGTAAAGATAAGCAATTTGCTTTAATATTCAAACTTGCACTTGTACTTTGGAATGACCAAGCTAAAGTGAAATTTCAGATAGTGTTTTTAGATATGTCTGTTCTGCTGCAAGAATCTGTATCTGACTTGATTTCCCTTCATGATTCTGTGTTCTTCTCTCCTAGGACTGGATGAAAGCTCTGCAGATGTTTTGCAGTTTAAAGAAAACCAGTCCAGGAACATCAAATAAACGTCTGCGTCAGGTGAAGCTGATATTGTGGGGTTGGAGGTGCATGTGGAGGACTATTTTGTCTCTTCGTTGCAAAACAATACTGATAAATCTCAGAATTTTCTTCCAGCAGAAGTAAACCCTGAATAAAAGTGCAAAGATGTCAGCAACTTCTAAAATGTAGCTCATATGGGAAACTCTAAAAATTTATATGACATGTAAATAAAATACTCCTCTAACGATACTCATTTTCATTAACACATAGATGCCAAACTGTGGTTGAGCTTTAATTTCTCTTGGTCTCTTGAAAGTGCTGTGAATGCTGGAATTTTCTCAGATACAGAGGACAGACAAACCTAAATGGTTAAGTCTGTAATGACTGGAGAAGAATGGGGAAATACATCAAGAATTCCTGATATTTTTGAACCTTAGGAACATTGAATGTAGTTTTTAGACGCAGTAGAGAAAGGAATAAAATGAGAAATAAATAGGAATAAAAACCAGCCATTTGGTTGTGAACGTTGCAGATACTTGGATACTTTTGCATAAATGGACTAATTTAGGTGAATCCACAGATAAAGTAGCAGGTGCAATTGAGAGCTTCAAGGCTGCAAAGGCAAAGCAGAAAGAGAATTCTTTACTTCAAATAGTGAAGAGAATGCTCATCTGCAGAAAGGAATACAACATAATGTGTTGCAGAAGAGAATTCTACATAATCTGTTGGGCAAGCACCGAATAGTAAATCATTGTGTTTGGAATTGTCTGTGGCTCTTACTCAAAGTGTCAATCTTTGATTTCAGTAAAATTTTCTGTGCTTAGAAAAGTTGTTACTGGGAAATCCTAATGCCTCAAAGACAATTTTAAAAGAACACAAGATGCCTTAAAAATATGGGTCTGGATATTTGTTTTCCGTTGTCATTTGAGTTACTCTGTCATTTGTGCCTCTTAAAAGTGTTGTTCCATTACTTCTGTTCCTTGTTCCTCTAGTTAAGAGGTTTTAATTTGTATTCAATACTCACATACTAACATTGCCTCTGCACAGAGGATAAAAAATTCATTAATATGCTTTGTATTTTAGTGGTAAAAAATAAATTGTTTACTTTTTTTTCAGGTCAGCAGTCTCATTTTGCATGTAGAAGAAGCTCATACACTCCCAGTAAAGCATTTTACAAATCCGTATTGTAACATCTACCTGAACAGTGTCCAGGTAGCGAAAACACACATTAGGGAAGGGCAGAATCCTGTGTGGTCAGAAGAATTTGTCTTTGAGTAAGTTTTAATCTTCTTAAATTACTGAATTTCGCTTGTAATTTACATTGCATTTAAGATTCTTGACACTGTGGATTGTTTTACTGCATTTTAAAAATACTGTATATGTGTTTATACAGCAGAAAACTTCCAGCCAAATTCTGCATGAGCGGAATTTTCTATAGGCACCTGACTGTCTTTGTTAATATAAATGTCTTTGGCTGATAGGCATAACTGAGGATTGAAATGACATTAGGAAAAGTGTAAATACAGCCAAGTATAATGCTAACTGAGGTTCTGTCTTTTTTCCTAGTGATCTTTCATCTGATATTAATAGATTTGAGATAAGTCTTAGTAACAAAACAAAGAAAAGTAAAGATCCAGATATATGTAAGTATTTTTCTGTAAAAGATATATTACAGCAGTAGATACTTTGTGGGTTTTTCATTACTTTTGTCAAGCACTGTCACATGAGAATTAAGTTAGTTTTTATGCTCATCATACTGCTGTCTTTGTTTATTTTGAAAGTTGAAGAAGCTTTCCATTAATGTTTTTATAATGAGAACCTGCCTGGTTTTTAGTAATAAAATGCACAGTAATCCAGTCCTGTATATCTGGCACCTTTTGTAGCTCTGCTCCAGAGTAACCATTGTCAGACAATGACCCGAAGAAAGAAGAGAAACTTTCCATACTAGTCTGCTCCATAAAATGGAGCTCCATGGAGTTTTAAGTCTGACTACATGGAATTGGTTTTCAGGTTTTTGGTTGCTTCCAGTGAGAAAGGGAAAGGTGCAATTGTTTTTTAAAAAAAATAATCCTGGTTGGTTTTGAAGAAAATTTGCCTTGTTTTCATTTTACCTCAGATGCCTGCATCCCTTATTACCACTCTAAGGTTTAAACTTGATGTTAACTCCATATCACATTGAATGGGAAAGAATCCATATTTTCTTCTGCCTTTCACACAAGTTTCCAATAACTTCTTTTCTTCTTGTTACCCAGACAGCTTCTTCTTTAACTGTGGTTTTGTTTCTCTACCAGCAAATGGGCAGCCAGGTGATAAAATCTGTCAACTTCCTACAAAAGAAAGGGTTTGAACAGTAGCTGAATTTGAACATGTGAATTTGAAGCTCTTAGAAAAAATAATTTAACTTCAGTCTCTTCCACACAACATGCTTTTAGTTTTGGGGTTTTTTTTCTGTTCTTCAAGATACCTTGTTTCCCACCATACCTGTTCTGAGCAGCTTCAGTCCTGTGCTTCCTCTTTGCTGCTTGAGGGCAGGCTGGCTCCTGAAGCCCAGTTCAGATGCATTCCAAGATTTTTTCTATTCCATTGTGTTTAGAGCTGTCTGTTCTAAAGCCTGTCAGAGCTGTTTTCAGTTTGAATGTATTTTGTCACTGGCCTGTAACTTGTTGATTTATTGATTTTTTTTTTTTGTGAGATCTGTAGGGAAACCTTGACAAAAATAGATGATTTACAACTCATTTAGAATGGTCTTGCAGAACCTGATTAAGTTTGTGGGTTTTTTGTTTGTTTTTATGTGAGGAAAGTAAAAGCAGATCTCATTGAGAGTTATGCAAAGAGAGGGTTGTTTGCTTGATAGATCCGGACTGACAGGCTAAACTGTTAGTGAAACTAACTGTGGGCTCCTCTTGAAGCATGGTGGGTGTTTCACAGGCACAGTGTTGCTTCTGAAAGTACTTGAGCTCTTTCTCTGTGAAAAAACCCTCCTTTCACAAACACATGTACCTGCTCCAGGTGAGTCCGTACTCCCACCTGCTTTATCATGCTTGGCAATTGCAGTTTACCAAAACTGATGAAAAGCCAATTACTGATTTGGCCATTCTTGAGTTGACTTTCATCACCAGGCAGGAAGTGCTTAGGAACACTTTTTTACCCAGTACCCATAAACTGTAATGTAGCCTGGTAGTTAATATATAAGAAATATGTATGTCAGTGTTTTGGAAGACCATAGCAACACTGTAATAATAAATAGTAAGAAGTAACAAAGTGGTGGAGGAGCAGGCCTGATGGTGGTGTCAGCAGAAGGCTGGAAAGGCAATAGTGAATTCTAAAGATGTCACCTATTTTTATTTTCAGACTGCTACCTGGATTTGCAGGGTGGCAGTTTTTTACCTACTTACTGGGCTGTTACAAAGAAAGCCATGTCAATATTCATGTGGCATTTTTTTAATTTATATGTATACATTATTTACAGAATGCCTTATTTATACTGAACAGGGAATTTGTTAATATATTGATTACAAACTTCTTGTTTACTCTAATATTTTTTTTCTGAAAATAAAATGGGGGTTTTATTCAATAGTAGATTCAGTAGACTGTTTTGGTGGAGATAACATACTTGAACAATGCTTTTTTTCCTTAAGTGTTTATGCGTTGCCAGTTAAGCCGATTACAAAAAGGACATGCAACAGATGAGTGGTTTCAACTCAGTTCCCATGTACCATTAAAGGGTATTGAGCCAGGATCTTTGCGTGTTCGAGCACGATATTCCATGGAGAAGATCATGCCAGAAGAGGAGTACAATGAGTTTAAAGAGGTATGAATTTGTTTAACTGTTCTTGGTTTATCTGCCAAAACACCATTTTGATTGGTGGTGATGATGGTTCTCAGGAACACTGGTTGACATAATTAAATAATATTTACAGTGACATATGGATATATATATATAGAGAGAGAGATATGAGATACCATTTTTTCCCAAAGCTGTTATATGTTAGGAGAAGCTTCTGAATATTTTAAAATTGTTTTTCTTTCAGCTTATACTCCAGAAAGAACTTCATGTAGTCTATGCCTTATCACATGTTTGTGGACAGGATAGAACACTGTTGGCTGGCATTTTATTGAAGATTTTTCTTCATGAAAAGCTTGAGTCCTTGTTGTTGCGAACACTAAATGACAGGGAGATAAGCATGGAAGGTACTGCACTAAATCACACTAAAGTTTACTGGAATTCTGGGCTAGTGGGGAGGGATGGTCTCCAGTGTCTTCCTTTTTTTTCCTCCTTTAGTTACAAGATACATTGAAGAGTTAACATATTTTTCCTCTCTTTTTGTTACCTCCTTTTCTCAACTTTTTTCTTTCCTGTCTCTTTTTCCAGATGAAGCTACTACCTTGTTCCGTGCCACCACTTTAGCAAGCACACTTATGGAGCAGTATATGAAAGCCACAGCAACAAGTTTTGTTCATCATGCACTGAAAGACTCTATATTAAAGATAATGGAGAGCAAGCAGTCCTGTGAGGTGATACCTTGAACTGTGTTTTTAAACATTTTAGTTTGTTGACACAATTATCTGTTGGTTGCTAGGTGTTACACTTACATTAATATTAATTTTAGAGACAATTATTAATCTCTCAGAACTAAAGTTTGTTTACATCAGAAATACAGGAACTGAATTCATTAACAGATTTTTTTTTTGACCCCCCCCTCCCGCCAGATTTTCATTTCAAAAAACATTCATAGTAGAACTTTTTAAGTTTTTTAATGAAAATTTCTTTCAATTATTTAGCAGTTGTAGGCTGTTCTGCACCTGTTGCTGATGTGCTAATCTAAGGAACTTTTATTAAACTCAAGATATTGCAGAAGTCATGGTCTGAGCT
The DNA here is from genome assembly GCA_013396755.1 of Sclerurus mexicanus. Taxonomy (NCBI): domain Eukaryota; kingdom Metazoa; phylum Chordata; class Aves; order Passeriformes; family Furnariidae; genus Sclerurus; species Sclerurus mexicanus. Next base: position 84,381 of record VWZF01005592.1, read on the forward strand.
TTTATTCTAATTTAAAAATTCCTGATATCAAATAATTGTTATTTATCCTGAAACTCTTCTTAAAATGGCCCTCGTAACTTCTGTGTTGCACTTCAGCTTCACTGTGAAAAGGATGGGAGCTGTCAGAAATTTGAATTGAGGGAGACAAAAAAGTCAGAGATGGATAGTGGTGAATATCCAAGCTGTTAAAAGCCAGATCTCTGTATTAGAACTTAAAACTCTTGTTTCTTCACATTTCCTGCCCAGCTTGTTGAATTCTGTAAGAGATGTATATAGCAGCAAATATTTAATTTACTTTGAAGTAATATTTAGTGCATAATACTATGAAACTAATAATGTTGTTCTAGTTAGGAGAAGAAACCTAATCTTCTTCTCTCTATTTTAGTTAAATCCCTCAAAGTTAGAAAAAAATGAAGATGTAAACACTAATTTGGCACATCTACTCAGTATACTTTCAGAATTGGTGGAGAAAATATTCATGGCTGCAGAGATACTGCCCCCGTAAGTTTGCACTTTTCAGATTTATATTTGAAAATTCTTGTTTCTGTGAATTACTTTGCACCTTAAACTGATGTTCTTACTGATTCATTTTAGGGTTGCTGTATGGACACAGAGGAATATAAATGGGAATAAAAAAAATAACACTTTCAGTAATTAATAGTGCTTTTTATAAAAGCCTCTGGCTTTTCTTTTTCTTGCTTTTCTTTTAAGAAAAATCTATACCCAAGAGGTCAGAGAAAGCATATAAAGATAATCTCATATTTTCACAAAAAGGTAGAAGACAGTAGTAGCTAGCAGATTACTTGAATATAAGTTCATCACAAATTCTTTCCAGTGCTACTCCTCTGAGAAAGAGGTGGAGTTGTTAACTGCATATTAAAAATACAGTTAGGTAGTAGTAGTAGTGATAATATACTGTGTTTGCTTTTGTCTCCCATGGAAAATGCCGAGGTTATTTTTTTCCCCTCCCTTCTTTTAATTGCAGAAGTAACTTGTTTTCATAGCTTAGATTTGAATCATCTAATAAAAAAGCTTTTAAAGTATGAAAAATCCTCAATTTTGACATGTCCGAGAAGCATGGAAGTTGCTTGTGTGTTAGAGCTGGCAAGGTTAGCATTGAAAGGTGCACTGCTTCTAAGTACGTGATGCAACACTCAACGTTTTCTGAAAAACACCACAAATTTTCATATTTTTTTAATGCAAGAGGACCCTTGTTGCGCTTGCTTAACTTCTAAGTGTTATCCCTTGTTTATGGAAAGTATGGTTATTTAGTTAAGAGAAAAAAAATTAAGCCATCAAAATTGTCTGTCTTTAAAATAAAATACTGCTTAAGAAACAGGAAACAGATAATTATAAAACTTTGAGTGCACATCTGAACATCTGAATGATCACTTAATTGCATATACAATGGGTTTTCCTTGTAATTTATAAATTCACTTTTTAATATAAACTTTAGAAATAGAAATATTACAAATTCATTAACTTACAAATTAACTCTTAGTTAACGTTAAGGCTTATGTCTAAGTTATTAATGTAAAGTTGATCATAGTTCTGCATCAAGTAGGAAGTTGGTCTAGGTCCTTTCTGACCAGCTTTTGATTCAGTAAGTTTAACAGAAGGACTAATTCCCTACTATTTCAGGACACTGAGGTATATTTACGGGTGCCTGCAAAAATCTGTTCAAAACAAGTGGCCAGCTAATACCACCATGAGAACCAGAGTTGTTAGGTAAGTTACTTGTCAACTTTATTCTGCAAATAATCCTTTCAAGCTTTGTTAAAGACATACTGCAATGTGCTTATCTGAGTTTCTTTTCAGTGACAGAACTGTGTCTATTTGCACAGGTTACATCAGTATTTAAGATTATCATGATACTGAGGCACAATATCCCAGTTAATGGTTATGAGCTTGCTAGATTTTTGGTCATGTCCTTAGAGCCTTGCCAGAGTAAAATGATGTAGTTTAGAGGTCAGTATAGCTTTACTTAATGGTTTTAACTTCAAATTTACTGTGATCCCATCCAATCGTGTTGAAAGATTCTAGAGCTCCTGTGAAAATAGAGGAGGTTACTGCACCTGGCTCTTCTGAACTCACACCAGCATCACAACTCCAATCTACATTATTAAACCAATGCAACATGCATTCTTCTCTGTTCATTGCCAGGGCAGGTCAAATAAAAAATCTTTGACAAAAGTGTGATTTTGACACTTTTTCTAAACATGGTAGGGGTTTTAGGGGTGTCAGGGCCACAGCTTTCCTTTTTGTGGTGTCAGGCAGTTGAATGATTGGCAGAGGTTAATCTCCTGTGGACAGATCTTTTGAGAGGTTTTGTCTTTGGCTTGTATTTATCATTTTGACACCAGAAGCCTTCTGTGTTCCATACTGCTAAGGGGCATTACCTTCAAATGGAGACTGCTCTTACTGTGAGACCCCCTTGTACTTGGAGGAGATAACCTGCTGGAAGGCTGTAAAGCTCAGCGGTGAATTCCGTATCTCTTTCTGTTCCTCCCCAGCCACAAAGAGGACCATGTGCCTTTCCTTAGTGGACACACAGCTCACATTCAGGATATTCCCAGACATCACCACTGGATGCTAAAAATACTGGATCACTTGCTGTGGTGCTCTGGGTATTTTAGTGGATACTAGTGATTTCTCTCTAGAGTTTCACAGCCTTCAGTGACTTTATTACCTCTTGTTGCACTACTTCTGGATTAAGAATGATTGAATATTTAGATGCAGATTAACAGTTTTCTGATGTCTGAGTATCTTCCCTACTGTTTCAGTCAGAAGGTGCTGATGTTTCTCTCTGGTTGTAAAATCCCCATGTAGATATTTGCTCATTCTTAATTTTGGCATGTTGACCAAGGAAAGAAGCATCAGATATTCCTTATCAGCAGAGTCCTTGCTAGACTGGTACCTCACTGGCCTTCAGCTTTGGGTCCTTCAAAAGAGGAATTGGTGTATATGCCATGACTTCAAAATTAATTACTTCCTCATAGCTTTAGATTCACACTGTAGAAAGTATTTCAGCTTAACCTATGGCCAAGAACTGTTTTTTACTAGTCCACAAGTTGTGTTTCTTAGAGATAAAAGAAACATCTGTAACAGAATATACTAGGTGTCTTTGAACATAAACATACAGAAGGTGCATTAACGTCACTACTATGTTTGTCATTTTCAAATAATGTGAACATTTCCACCCCTGTGTACTTAGGAACTAGGAACAGACAAGATAGTGTAAGGTCCCCTTCCTCCTTCCATAAGCAGTCAGGCTCTGGTATTGCTGCAGTGAAAACCAGCCTGCTGGTGTTCCAAGGACAAAATTACCAGTGTTATAGATTGATTTAGTTGGTCTCTGTGTTACTTCATTGTGCAGCAGTTAGCTGCAGTTGTAACCTGAGTGGATGGTTTTTACTTTTGCTATTAGCAGAAAGTTAGATTTTTCTCATGCTGCTGATGGCTATTCTGGCTTCCTGTTGAATGAACTCCTAGTTCTCCTGTTAAAACAGAGCACTTTTTTTCCCAGCTTTCTAGATGGCAGCAATTATTTCATGCAGGAAAGTAGCAAGTCCCTTATTATTTTTCTACTGGAGTATACTCCATCAGGATATGGACCAGCTTAAGCTGACCTAAGGCTGTGCTCTGCCAAAAGAGAAGTTCCCTTTCCCTGCCCACTCCACATTGTTATGATGGCTTGGGCAGGTGGGTGGCTGTGGGATGGATGACTTGCAGTAGCAGACAGTGGGGAACTTCTGGGAGGTCAGAGACCAGTGGCTTCTCCTTTTTGAATCCCAATGGTCTGGGTCTGGCTTTGTTATCACTTCACAATTAAGTTCCTCCCACATGATTTCAACAGTTCAGATTTATTGGGAAATCAGTGGGCCTGTTTTTTCAGCTTTCATTGTAGTTCATAGAACCATAGCATGATGTTCTTAATTTGTTAGTATTTTCACAGAGCACAGGCTGGTTGCTTGGTGTTTGTCTCAGCAAGATTCCATGCTAACTTGAATCCTTGAGGGCTACACAATTTTGCATTAATTCTCTAATGCTGTTGAACAAAATACAATTTTCTTTCCATTTCAGTGGCTTTGTTTTTCTTCGACTGATTTGTCCTGCTATCCTGAACCCACGGATGTTTAATATCATCTCAGGTGACTATATGTTTCAGACTGAATCCATACTTTACACGGCAGGAGGCATGAAATCACTGTAATGTCTAATGTAGCAAAAGGTGAAGGTTTTTGAATACTTTGTTCAAAGTCAAGTTATCCATGTCACTTGGCTTACTTTTCCTTAAGGCAACCAACATATGCTTTTCACCCTTAAAGGTTTCATTGCGGTTATCCACAATGTAGTTTTAAAGTCCAGAAGAACATGCATTGTGATATTTAATAATAAAGTTTTGAGTTAAAGTCTAGCATTGTTTAATGTATTTTAGCAGTATGAAAAATGTAGTTATGGCATCTTCAGATGTCACTTTCGATACAGTGCACTGCCAAAGTTAATGGGTTAATTCAGTGGTATCTCTGAAATGAGCAAGATCTGTCAAGTTGATATGTGCCTGCAGAGCTTGGAATACATTTGTGCACCTAGAAAATTATTCTTTAACAACTTGTTTGAATGTCCTGCTTACATGGCCTCCAGCTACTGGAGAGGTCTTTTGATTCATTAAATACTGTCAATCTCAAATACAGAATCTTGATGAGAGAGGGGTATTCAGAAAGGGAGAAAAATAGGAGGAAACAGAAGAAAATAAAAAAATCTGTTTCAGAAAAGCTTTTTTTCTTTATTCATAGACAGTTTTTAAGACATGTTGCATGTTTTCTTTCATCAGTCTTTACACTGTACTAAATGAAAGGACTGTGTTGAATAGAAAGTTCCTTTCTCTCACACAGTAATAACTTCTGTATGTGCTTTGGAGAAAGCATTTGAGAAACATGGCCTGGAACCAGTTGATCCTTTCTTCAGCATTTTATTATCTTCAGCTGGTTTGCAAGATAGGTACCTTATAATCTGAGTTGCACTATGACTGCAGGTGTAAAAAGTTCAGATTACCATGTTTTTGTGATATTACTAAAGCAACAAATTTTATTTCATCAAGTATCATCTTTCATACGATGTTATGATATTAAAATTAGTTTTCATTTTTATAGTATTAGAAATACTTTATTAAAAATACAAATCGGAGAAGTTTATTTTCATGTGACTGGTTTTAATTTTAAATGAAATGGTCAGTAACTCTCCACTTTGCATTCTTGCCAGATTCTCCTTCCCCCACTGCTGCAAGAACGCTGACGCTGGTCGCCAAGTCTGTGCAGAATTTAGCAAATCTGGTTGAATTTGGAGCTAAGGTGACTATAATTTACACACAGAGGACAACCTACAGCTGTGTTTCCAGTGCATCTTTTACCTGTACCTGTGTAACGCATGCAAAAATCTGCTGTTTTTTTATGCAGAACCTCTGACTCTATCCTACCCCTTCTGTCATTTCTTAGACTGGTGTTTTTCTGTGAAGAGCACTTCAAAACTCTGTACTATACTAGACATAATTAATGCTGTAAGTCTAGTGTACATACTGCACTAAAAAGCCCAGCCTTTCAATAAAGTTTCTATTACAGCACTAAGGGAATGCCAGGAGTAACTGGTCTATCTCAGTTCCCAGGCTGAAACATTGCTAAAATTAAATCTGTTGACATAAGCATAATGAGCATGACTTCAGGCTGGCATTGTAAAGGTATTTCTCTGACACACAGAACCTGGACTGTAAGAGTTAATGGAGAAAACAGGAACAAAGACACTTATTTCTGACCATACCTCTGAAGGTAGAGCATCTGTTCATTGCAACCAGATATTGAGAGAGTCATCTTAATGCAAATTCATATTGGTATGCATGTGTAAGAAAAATTCTGAATCAAAGAGTCTCAGTCTTCCAAATATAAGAATATACTGAATTCTGTAGTCTTTTGACTGGCTACACACCAGACATCAGAAATTCACTTGAAAAAAGGTACCAGTGTTCCAATTTACATGCTTGTTTAGCAGTGTCGTTTGCCTGACTGCGCTGTGTTCACTTCAGGTGTGACAATTATCTTGGCAGTGATTTGTTAATGAGTGAATGCTCTTTGAAATTACCAGGAGCCATATATGGAAGGGGTAAATCCATTCATCAAGAGCAACAAACATCGCATGATCATGTTCTTGGATGAACTTGGGGTAAGTAGTTAAAAAAAATACTTACTGAAGTTACATAGCAACATTATAAATTAAAATTTTTTACACTTCTTATTAACTAGTTCAAAAATGCATCTACTCTTTTTGAATGCTTTGAATCAACAATTTTGAATGCTTGTCACTGAATGCATTTTTATGCATGTTTAGAAATTGCACATTGGTGATCTGTCATATCGAATTAAAACCATAAGATATCTCTTAGACTTTATTTAGTACCTCTGTAGATGCGACAAGCTCAAAATAGATTTTGTAGCTACAAAATTAGAGATTTTGGCCAACAATACAACCCTTTAAAAACATGTTTTAAACCAAAAATTTTTATGTATAAGTTGTTGCATGGTTTTGACCAGAGATGTAAATTAATTTTTGGTTTAAAAAATACTAGATTGAATTTTGGTTAGCATTGCCAAAAGTGTCACTGCATGTATTCTATATGTTGTGGTTTGAAAGTGAACTGCAGTCACTGTATTCTTTTAACTGTGACTGTTTTCTGATACTTATATAACAGGAGTTAGGTCCTGATGTTATATGTATGTATTTTATGTATGTATGTATTTTAAAGTCAAAAATTCATTTTAAAAGCCAAGATAAAATGTGTCAAGCATTCTGAATTAATCCCTTAAAAGTGACCTGGAAGACATCCCAGAATATTTTGATCAGATGTAAAAGTGAATGTGGCATTTGGGTAGGTTCCATATGTCATCTTTTTCTGGTTAAATTGCAACTTCTGCATATTATGATACATCAGTTTTCTTTAAATGACGGATTTTGCATATTTTAATTGCAGCATTATTGGTTTGTGATCGGTTTAGTGACTTATTTGATAGATACAGATTTTCCTGAATTTTGTTGCTGCTGTTCTCTCAGATTAATAAAGAAAGCTCCTAGTGGACAGATTTGCCCCTCATTTAGAGGAAGTGTTTGTCTCTCCATATGCTTTCTGGTCAGCTCAATGGTAGTACAGCAGTATCAGGTCTTGCGAACCCTACTAGCAGTAGAATTGCAGTATGCTCAAAAAACATGCCTGTGGAGAGGAGGAAACAGATAACACACAATAGAAAGATGGAGATTTAGCTGGAAAGACCAAAATAGGTCTTGGCATCCTAAATCTGCTGTCTTCTGTTTTGTTGAAGAACGTTCCTGAGCTCCCAGACACTACAGAGCACTCTCGGACTGACCTGTCCCGTGACCTGGCAGCCCTGCATGAGATCTGCGTGGCACACTCGGACGAGCTCCGGACACTCAGCAACGAGCGAGGCGTGATGCAGGTAACACAAGGGTTAATAAGCACTTCACAGGTACAGGTGGCATGTCCTGAGTTACTACTCAATACTGGGATCCTTTTGTAGTATTTCTGTAGCAGTGTGGCTGATAAACATTTTAAAATACTTGCATTTCCCCAGGAGGTGATCAGCTGTGAAGGTAAATACTTAGTCCATAGTTTTGTTTCTTCATGCACCAAAGCCACATAGGGCTACTGTTTTGACTTTCCAGAGGAAGCTTTAGTTTCTAGATGAAACCTTAAACCTAGAAAACTACTTTCTCCTGAGAGGCTTTTCTGGTCATTAGTTTTCAGATCTTGTTTCTTTTTTTTCAGTTGAGAACTAGATTTTTTCCTTAGCTTTCTATTAATACCTCATTTATCATTGCTAGGTTTCCAGTACACCTGTAAACTTGGCAAACTCTGGTAGTAAACCCCAGCAGTGTGTTAGCTGTGTGCTTTCTCTGCCCCCCTGTTAAACCATGAAGTAGCAAGAACCATGGGAGGAGAGGCAAAGCTCATACTGCTGTTTTAGACTTCTCTTACTGACTAGGGAATCAGACGTAGCTTACCTTTTTTTCTTTTTTTTTCATGTATTTAAACTACCTAGTCTCACAGATCTGATGGGCTGATGCTGAAAATGCTGCTCAGGGAGGACTGTTCTGTTTCCAGTAGCTAATGTGTGGTTTTACTGACTCTCTCTCTACAGCATGTTCTTAAGAAGCTTTTGGCCATTACCGAACTGCTACAACAAAAACAAAATCAGTATTCAGTGTCTAACAACATCAGGTAGCAGCCCTCTACCTGAACTCTGCATGGATCCCGCATGCCCAACATGGCAACTCAAACCAGTATCACTTTCTTCTTGCTCTTGCCAAAAATAGCACACCCTTGTCACGTTCCCAGTGATGTGTGAACTATGCAAAAAGAAAACAAAGATCCTGTTGGTGAATGATTGTACCAGCAGCTTTTTTAAGCTATCTGTGCAGGACATTTGCACTTTTTTCCACTTGGAAACAGTTTTCACAACCTCTGAGCCTTGGTGTACAGTTCACCTTCTGCAGTGAAAATGCTGTGACTGTGTCTTGGACTTCAAAAATTATTTTCAGCACCTCTGATTGCCAAAGCTTTTGCTGTCTGGTTGGAAAACAATTATCAACTGACATGAGAAGAAATATGTTGTTCTGACAACCACCTATAACTGGATAACATTTCTTACTGTAATTTCTGACTGGTTACAATAATTATGACTTTTGACTGTTTCAACCACTTTTAACTTGTATTTACAGTTTCCAGAATTTGATGTTATGGTAGGAACAATCTTTACTCTACACTTTTTATACCATGCTGTTTCTTTTGCTGGAATTATGTTGAAAGAGAATATGCAGAATGGGTCTTGTCAGCTTTATTTTTTTGATGTGCCACTGATTCAGTCTGAATAGTTCTTCCATCAAGAACTGTATATCCGGATAAATCACAATGCTTTTGTAAAATGTTTACAACAGTAAATAATTTGAATTCAGTAAATTTATTGATCATTGTATCAGACATGCATGCGTTCATTAAACCATTTTATAAAATAGGTATTGTTTGGTCTTTTGTGTACTGTAAGTCTAGCATAAATATTATTTTTATAAGTGAAAAATAAGTTTTTAAAATAAATCAAGCTGCATATCAACTCTGTGAAAACTTGCTAACTTTGACTGCTGTGGAAATTTTTTAGTGTCTGCACAATATGGTGTTCTTTAAAATGTTCATGCTTTTCCAGCATGAATCCTCAGAACAGCACTACCTTGCCCATACACCTTACTTTTTACATCACAAGGCGAGAAAGTAGATTTTAAAGCAACTTGGATAGGTTGAGATTTATTAAAAGAAAGAAATTCTTCCCTGTGTGATGATGCAGTGGCACAGTCAGAGAAGCTGGGGATGCCCTATCCCTAGAAGCCTTCAAGGCCAGACTGGATGGGTCTTAGAGCAACCTGATGTAGTGGAAGGTGTCTCTGCCCCTGGCATTGCCACAAACTGTTCAAAAAAAATGAAAAGTAAAAATGTGCTGTTGATTCAGATGGTGTTTGCAGCATGTATTACTTTTCTAGGCAGTGATCTAATAATAGGGAATTAAAGGATGCTGAGATTCACTAACAAGACTAATGGGATAATCACTTAACTGATTTTTATCATATGGACACTGTTGTTATACCATTAGAACACCGAGACTGCTTCTCCTGTGTGTCAGAACTGCTTTATCAATTCACTGTCATGTGAAATCACAGATTTTACTTTTGTGTCTTTGCTGCAGTATTATAGTGGCTCTTGGTGTGCTGCCCTGGTCTGCAGCTGAAACAGTTCCCTGGAAGGTAGATCCCAGTGCTGCAGCTGAGAACTCCAAAGTGTTCCAAGTACAGCACTCACCAGGCACAGGTAAAGCTCTCCATAGTGACAATGCACCTGTTTGCAAGACCTTGGTACTACAGAAGTCTTTTTTTAGATTGTCTCATAACCCTGTCACGTCTGCATTAAACCGCATCTCAGATGAGTAAATAATTAACAATCTTTCATTCTGCCCTACATAGATCTTTAACAGAGTGTATAAAATGGATTATTTTGTGGATTGAGGTGCCTGGGTGTAGGCAGTATAACATGGTAGAAATACAAGCTCTGGAGCACAGAGGTGCCTGGCTAATCCACCTGTTACATAGAAAATGCAGCAAAAAGAATGAAACTGGACAATGCTGCTGCATTTAGGTGTGTTTATTATAGAAATGTTTATATTTGAATAGGGTTTAGGAAAAGGAAATAAATTAGTGGCTGCCATGCTCTAAACCTACACTTCACCTACAGCAAACTGTTCCCAAACCAGGAACAAGTGCTGATTTCTAAAAGCAAGTATTTCTTGCTAATGTTTGACCTTTCATGGATGAGTGTTTAATGGATTGACCTTTCATGGATGAGTGTTTAAACAACTAATTCTTTTAGCTAAATAAGAGATTTTATTGTGAAGATAAAAACTAACAGCATAAAAGCGATACACGGAATAAGGATCCTGTGGCAGACAGGGTCACATCTCACACCAAACTAATTCCTGGAGTGGTAGGAGTCCATCTTCCTTCAAGGTAAGGCCGAGTCCACAAGATCATCATCTGTCCACTCTTCCTAATGGAAGGGAAAAACACAAGATCTTAAGCGATGTGTGCATGTAGCGTGCTGTTTTCTTTATGGTCAAGCTTTAAGAATTTACAGAAGGATTCCATGAAGGGAATAAAAATAAAAAAGTATTTTAACTTGTGGCAAGTCAGCCCATTAACCTTACACCTAGTTATCTACACGTACTCTGAAAGTCATGGAAACAGTTTCTTTTAGCACCAGTCTAAGGTTTATTGTGGACAATTATGTAGAGATTTCCACAACAGCCCCTACTGTAACCTTTTTACTAATATTTTGTGCTTTTTATGGCTTCATCACCTTGGAAGCTATGCTCAAATATGTTTCTTCTATCATTTCAAACTAAGGAGCTCTCCATACCAGTTCTGGCCTTGCTACTGACACTAACCTTCAGCTGCAAACAGTTAAGGCATTTGAAACAGCTTAGAAATAGATTAGAACTGACTGTGCACTTGTATACTAGAGTCTAGCATCAGCTAACCTACAGGATTAACAAACTGCTTACCATCCAGGTCTGAGCAGTTTGCACACACTGTATGCTTTCAAAATGTTAAACAAACTTTCTCTTTTATGTCCTGGCCCGCTTGGATCTGCTTTTGCATGTGACAGTTACTCAGAGCTGAAACTGCACAAGCGGAAACTCTTGGCAGTTCAGATACATCAGTAATGAAAAGTCCTGAGTTTAAGACCTGTTGGAACTGTGCTAATGCCTATCATGAAATGCTCTAGGCTATGTGAATTTATCCAATCACATTATTCCTTTGGAAAAAGAATTAGGAATATGAATTAATATGAAGCTCCAAAAATCAAAACTGCCTCAATCCACAGCAGCACATCTAATTCAATTAAACTGGGGCAGGGAACGGGTGAAATCTCCAGAGCTCATTTGGAGCTGTTCTCCTAAGTCACCTGATCAGAAAGCGCAAAGTTTTCAAAGTGCCTGTTTTATCAAGTTGCCTGTTTTGATGTGCTTTTTAAGACTGGTATTTGGAGTAAACATTAGTCCAAGTTTTTACAGCATTAAATAGTTATATTCAAGATTTCACATTTTGTTAGAACATACTTTCAAGTGCTCGTTTTATTATAATCTTGTTTAAATAATTTTTTAGATTCTAGTTTGACATTACAGCATCAACCTATGATAATCTATCATAGCAAGACTCCACGAATTGTAGAAAGACACAAGTCTTGCATTTTATCCTGAGATTTTGACAGACAACCACATTTTTCTAAATACCATATTTGGAGTGTCTTTGACTATCAGGATGTAGTTTCTGTAGTAACAAGGCGTGCAGTTAAACCGGGTTCTTCACCCCTGCTAGAATGGACTCTCTACAACTTCCAGTCAATGTCACAAATAATAGCTCTGGAAGGACTACCTTAATTCTGTTTTCATTTTTTAAGTCACCCTCATCAGTTTATCTCCACCTTCTTTATACTTGATCTTATAACTCGACGTACTAGCTACCCCCCCCGTAATTCATGCAAGCCTTGCTTGCAAGCTGGCTGATGTAGAAATTTAGTCCAGCACCCAACTTCTGCTTTGAGCAAGAAGTCAAAGTAAATAAAATCTTTCAGAGAACAAGAAGCAGCAGGAAGGATGGCCTGCATGTTCTTCCCCCTCCCCACAAAAGACAGGTGTTTAAGAACACTTCAAGCACAGGCTAGTAGGAAATCTGGCTCATTTAAAAAAAAAAAAAAAAACAGATTGAAAAAGATTCAGTTTGAGTAATGAATACTACAGATAGACAACCGCAGATACACTACTGCATACGTTTATCTCAGTAGCTGCGTCACTTTTGTCCTGGCAGTTGGAGTAGAAAAACAAGTACAATAAGTTTACTGACCTCATCCATTTTAGATTTCTTTGAAACATATTCATCATCTTCATAGCCTTTCCTCTTCTTCCTAACCCAGACGAGAAGTGAAATATTCAGGTATAAGTTAGGCTCTCTTTATTTGACCACAAGATTAGATTATGGACATATGTATCACATGAAAAACTACCAAAGTCTCAACAAGCAGCTTGCTGGAAGCTCAGTGTGTACTGAAGTGAAAAGGGCAGAAAAGAAAAATCAGCAAATTATTTGCCCTCCACATAATTCTTAAGATTAACCCTTTACACAATTCTTGTTTTAATCACATGGTTTTAAAGGCCTTAGTTCGCACTGCATACGTCATCAAGTGGCCAGACCTTAGAAGCCGCCCAGGATTCGAGTTTTGTGTTACAAAACAATCAGCCTGCAGTGCAAAAGACTGCATTTATGTATTGGTGAAAGCACTACGTTGAGTCTTGGTTCTCAGCTTCCAGTAGACACTCTTATAGCAAGCATATGAACATTGTGTGCACACTTAGGGGTGTTCATTTTCAATCATTCACATAGGTAAGAAAAAGCTAATGTTCCTATACTAACAAAAAAAAGGCAAGAATTTTAACACATCACATATCTACTTACGTGTTTGTGTTAAATGCAAGCTCCAAGCTGTGACACTTCTCCAGTTTCTGTTTTAGAGCAGCAACCTCTTCAGGTCTCGGCAGTTCGTACTTCTTTATGAGATTTTTCATGCCTACAATGGCAACAACACAGCTCTAAGCACATAAATAATTTCTGCTCTGCCTTGCTCTGTTTGGTCTGCATGTCAGGGTGTAGGTAGTGGGGGGTGGGCTACAGGGGTGGCTTCTGTAAGAAGCTGCTGGAAGCTTGCCCCATGTTCAACAGAGCCAGTGCCAGCTGGCTCCAGGAGGTACCTACAACTGGCCAAGGCTGAGCCAGTCAGCAATGGGATAACAGACTGAAGGAGGAGCAAAAAACCCCCACCTGTGCAACAGTAAGTGCTCCTGGAGAGAAGAGTGAGAATATGTGAGAAGAACAGCCCTGCAGACACCAGGGTCAGTGGGAAGCAGCAAGACAAGGTGCTGCAGGCACTGGAACAGAGATTTCCCTGCAACTCCTGATGAAGACCATAGCGAAGCAGCTGTGCCCCTGCAGCTTGTGGAAGTCAACCAAGTGTGGAGATCCACCTGCAGCCTGTGCAGGAGTGTCAGAAACAACACGAGACAAGCTGACTACAGTCCTCCTGTGCTGGAGGGAGAGAATTCGAGTGAAGCCAAACCCAGGAAGAAGCGAGGGGTGGGGGAAAGGTCTTTCAAGACTTGGTTTTAATTTCTCATTAGCCTGCTCTTATTTGATTGGCAATTAAAATTAAATTAATTTCCTCCACTTATGTCTGTTTTGCCCATAACAGTAACTGGTGTGACCTCTCCCTGCCCTTATCTCAGCCCACAAGCTTTTCATTGTATTTTCTCTCCCCTGCCCAGCTATGGAGGTCACTGACAGAGTGGCTTTGGTGGGCACCTGGTGTCTAGCTGGGGTCAGCCCATGACACCTGTGAATTACATAAGCTTATCAATCAGCAGCATGGCTGCTATTATTGCTTATCCATCATCATCAGGCTTGAGCCAACAGTTTAACCTTCCTTCCCTCATTATAACTCCACTGAAACAAGTCATTAGCATCACTTCACTCTGGATTTCCTCAAGGTAAACTGTAATAGTGTAGAGTTCCTGTTACTCTGCTAACAAGCTTCAAAATACACAGGGTTTTTCTGCATTTAGCACTGTACCCCCGTCTTAAAAAAAGGACTGGTTTCAGTCTTGTTAATACAAATTAAATTGTCTGCTACCTTTCAAGAAGGTTTTTTTGTTTACGAACACTCTGTAAAAGTCATTTACAAATGCTTCAAAAATTTCCTTCCAACCATCATATGTTTACAGAAGAGCTGCCTTTGGGCTAAAGCTACCTTCCAGAATAATGGGAAAGAAGTGATCCCAGTGTTCCCTTTGATCTCAACAATGGAAACCTGAAGACTAGATTTGTTAGAAGAAGAGAACGAGAAAGGCATTTTCAGTCTTATAAATTCAAATTTAATTTGTAGACCCTGGTGACTTGTATGGCACATTCACTACTCAAGTCAGCCTTGCCAAAGACTGCAGTTTTAATGCTGCCACTCATTTTAAATGCATTCAATAGCTTAAAGCATCAAATAACTGACTACTGGGAATTTCATATCCCAGCATTTTCACTTAATGAAAAAAAGAGTAGCTAAACCATGGCAGTATTCTTGATATTTGCAATATTATAAATATATATATACACACATACACACACATATATATTCTCACACTAGTGAAGCTAAGCATCTTTTGAAACATCTTCATAGCTGCAAAACAGAAGAGCAGTAGAAATCCTGGTGTATCACTTCACACTAACCATTTGGCTTACAAAAGGTACCCTCTCGTGGTAGTAGCAGATATGTGCAAGCTTTGCAGCCTGAAGCTGCAACAGTGACTCGGAAGGCAATTTAATCCTGTCTTGAGTCAGCTGGTAGGACTTAACTGACTCTAGCTTTTATGTTCTGAAAGCATCAAGTAGACCCCTTCCCTTTTTCATTTTCATTTGTTTCATTTGTTCATTGTGTCTCAGTGTTTTCTCCCTATCCATTCACGGGGTAGATAATTTATTCCACTTTCCATGTTTTACTTATCCTATGCATGCCCTGAGGTCAAGAAAACAATTTAAAGCACACCGTTCTGCCTAAAGCTTTTGTCATTTGGAAAGATGTTTCTTCCTTCTTTAGAGATAATCTTTATCCTATGTTCACATGTTTACTTACATTTCATGTCATCTAGTAGTCTTGATAAGGTTGATCTGTTTTCTTTCAGCATAAGACTTTCTGATAAATAGCTGCAAAGAGACATGGAAGAATAAATTCCTGAAGGTCATAATTATCTGTGGCAGTTACTATCCATTAGCAAAAGGTGTATTATTTATTATTTACATCTGCTAGAGCTTTATAATTAGACAAAGTAAGAACACTTTGCTTATGTAACTTCAATGAAGTGATAAAAAAGCAGAGCTGTAAGAGCTTGAAAATAGTACTCCCCACAGCCATGTGAAAACCTGACGTTCCAACACTGCAGAATTCAACATTTCTGAGAAAGTCTCCCAGAGCTAAGATAAATTATGTTTAAGATTCTATGGCAAGATCACACTACTGCACAGGAGATAACCATGGGACAAACCAAAACTACCGAAGAGTGGTTTTAAGACTGACCCGCAGAAAACAGAGCTTGCAAGACAGGCCTGTTTCTTTTGGCAGCTGAGAGCCGTTCCTAAATGCTGTCTTGTAAGAGCCTGTGGTTCCCTTCTTCTTCCCAATGAGATTCAGACTTTCTATTAGTAAGAACACCAGTACATGCACACTGCCTGAGTAAAACCCCAACACACATGAGCAACGCTCCTCACCAAGACCCACAACAAGCAAGTAGTTTTAGCCCTTCCATCACAGGAGACAGAAGTTGTCAGATCCCTCCATGTTCTGTCCCACCTCTGTAAGTGCATCTGCTCACAGGTCCACAGACTCAGCATTTGCTTCTCTCATGTCCAGCAGCAAAAACTCACATAAAGCAGTAACAAGGTTCTAACAACTGCATGGTGCAGACAGATGACAAAGACTGGAGTTCTTCCTGAACATGCAAACAAACTTGAGAAACCTCATTTCCCAAGCTATCTACAAATTATTTTAGCACCTTTTGCAAGCATGCTTTTCTGAATTCTGGCACAAGCAGTACTGAATATAATCTAGGAATGAGATCAAGTTTCAGATTAAAGTACGTACCTGAATGTTTTTATACAATTCTGAAAGAACAATGAACCCTGCAGAGAATACTCTTTCTTTTTGAAAAAGAGAGATCACAGATTTATTTAGAGCATGGGAAGCAGTTTGTTGTAAAAGAACTGTTTGCTTGTGTTACACTCCAGATGCAAAATGCTCACAGGCAGTGGCATGTTATTAAAACATGCCAAGTACAGCTCCTTACTAGAACCATCTCAGCTGTTTTTCTGAAGAAAAGCATCTGTTTTTTCTCTGAAAGAACCAAACAAACTATGCATTTCAGCAAAGGTACCAAAGTGTTTGATGATGCCTGTGCAAACACCAGCGTCTAGGGCACAGGAAGGAAAGAAAGGACTGATTTAAAACAGCACCTTAGGATTAGTTCATTTCCATGGAAACTCAAGTTGTACCTGCCAAATACAGCACTTAGTTTCAGCATGCCTAGTAGCCTTCAGTTCAGTGTAGTTTCAGCTGACTCTGGAACTTTAAAAATCTTACTTTTTTCTTTAAGTGATTCTCAGATGTTTCACACTCTGTTTCTACTGTATTTCCACTTTCTTGACTGTAATCTGCAGGATGAGTCTGAAAATCCTATGCTGTTCTAATTGATGCAAAATCATCAGGCTTCTTTTTTTTTCCTTCTTCCAAAGGCATATAAAAACCAGACACCAACTAATTGCATTTATCACCTACTCTTTGAAAATGAAACAAACAAACAGTACCACTACAGTTCTGAAACACACCTAAAGAACATACCAGTGTTAGCAATCAGTAAATACACAATTCTACTAGTTAAGAATGTGTAGAACAAAATAATTTTATATGAGAAACAAATAAACTGCTTAAACCATATCTATAAAAAAGAAAATACTACCTTTCCATGTTAATTCCTGCTCTTGAGCCACTAGATAATATAGCAGTGAGAGCTATCTGTGAGGGAGTAAAAAGCAGGTATGCATCTGTCAGAGCCACTCGATTGAGGAAGTCATCAGCTGTTTTCCTCAAAACTTCAGGATTTTCCAGCACTGGGTAGCGAGTCTGAAAAGCAAATATTTAGCAAAGTAAGTAACTGGATCTTTCAAGACCACAGGTACAATAGGAAACAAAGTTTTCTAACAGAACGTATTGTATTACTCTTTGTACTAAAGAACGACTTGTATTACTTTACAACACAAAGCATGTAGAGCATCAAACAGTATTACCTTCAAATCGATTAGAAATCCCTCAAATGGCCTATATGGATTGTGGACGATGAGATGGAAGTTCAGCTGCTGAATAAGCAGCAGTTCATATTCCAGTATTTGTTCAAGAACTTTTTCTTGTCCAAGAGGGCTTTCTCGAAGGTTACCAACAAACTGTGCACTAGATACATTAAATTCATCTACTTTACAGGCCAAAAATGCACATGTTAGCCTTGAGGAGGGAAAAAAAAAACAAAAAAGCAAACAATTGAGATATGCAGCATCCGTTCTTCTATCAAGAGTTCTGTTCAGAAAATCTGTATCTTCAAAACACAATGTTCTAAACACAATAAACTTTTCCAAACAAAAAGTGAAACAGATGGTATTTTGTCTTTGCTCCTATTTAAGCTTTCAGATTTCCATTCCTGGTTTTTTTTTCCAGGTCTTTGCAAGTAAGAATTATACCTTCAATGTTCCACTTGACAGAATAATTGAAGAAGTCTTGATAACTCACATAATTATTCGAGGGTGATACTCCATCACTGAGTTGTTGAGGTAAAAGCGTTTGAAATACATGCAAGCTGTGCCCTAAATGGAAAAAAAAAATGGGGAGGAAAGAAAGAAAAATGGATTAAGAAAAAAGAAAAAATACATTTTAAAATATCACAGATCCGAAAAGTTTGAATATATACTACAGACATAGAGAATGCACTAAGGCACCAAGACACACACAAAGCCATGCCATTAAATATTTCAAAGCCTACGTTTATGCCTACAAGAGCCTTACAACATGACAGCCTTACAAAACTTTTTCCTCTATTTTTTGACATGTTCTGGAAGACAATGCTCAAAAAGCCTACAGGAGAAAAAAATGGTATTTGAACAAAATTTAAAAACCAAAGACTAAAAAAAAATTATCCTGAAACTTGTGAGCAATCCGAACCATTTGATTTCTTAGATCAGTAAATTATGCAACATGTTTGTTATCATGCAAGGAGGTGTTTTCGAAAACCACTGCTTGACAAAGCTCTACAGGGGCCACTTCTCAAACCTAAGCCTGGCTTCACAGAACATGCCATGGCAGCTACTGCTACTTTTTCAAAGGCATCCTCAACTGGGGCACTCTTCATCATACCCACCAGAAGAAGGGAGGACTAACAGAGCACCATACAAGCCATTCATCTTAATAGGTCAGTGAAAGAACAGCAGAATTGCACTCCCTGCTTCAGCTGTGGGTCCCTACTCCCTCCCTTCTGAAACACTTATCTGCGTTCAAGACAAGTCAGTTCAAGCTAATTTCCTTTTTCCTTGTAGCTGAGTTTACTGCCAGTACAAACGCTTGATCTTGATCCAGCTTATTCTCCAGTCAGACAAGCACTTATACTTGAGAAACACCTGAACGACAGCCCAGATGTGCGTGTGCCTCTTTCAGTGAGATGGCTTTATTGTATCATCATCATTTTATTGTAAAATCAACCGTAACCATCAACCATCTAGCATTACTTTGTTTCTACTCTCTGCTAAAGGGTGCAAAACAGAACAGCCGGGTTACCCATGCAAGCTTGAGAGCCACAAGAAGATGATCACGTTGAGATGTAACTCGTTTAGAAACGCCTCGGGAAACAAACGAAAACCAAACTAACAAGCAAGCAAGCAAAGATAAAAAGTGGCCAAAGACTGCAGTGCTGGAAGTAAAAGGCTTTCAGGATACCCGTGCCCTCAGGAAGAAGCCGAGCGAGCAGCAGCAGGCGAAGGGACAAGGGGGGCCGAGGGACGGGCCCAGCGCCGCTCACTCACCACCACGGACCGCGGCATCGCGGGCTTGAACACGGCGCAGAAGTCCAGCAGCCGCTTCTCGTAGTACTTGCATATGGCCAGCTCCTCGTGGGGCTCCAGGAGCACGGCCTCGCCCTGCGGCACCTTCGGGGAGGGAGGGCAGGGTTGGGGTCGGGGGGCACAGCGCTGCCTCACCCGGCCGGCCCAGCCCGCCCGGCCCAGCCCGCCCACCTTGCCGCTGCCCGCGGCCCGGCCCCGCGCCCGCCGGTTCGCCTCGGAGCGGCGCCGCGACAGCTCCTCCTCGCCGGCGAAGGGCCAGTGCCGGCGCTGGGGGCTGCTGCGGAACATGG
>VWZF01005592.1:104589-125872 GCA_013396755.1 Sclerurus mexicanus
CAGGAGCAGCAGCAGCAGGAGGAGCAGGAGGAGCAGCAGCAGGAGGAGCAGGAGGAGCAGCAGCAGCAGCAGCAGGAGCAGGAGCAGCAGCAGCAGCAGGAGCAGCAGCAGGAGCAGCAGCAGGAGCAGGAGCAGCAGCAGCAGCGGGGCCCAAGTGTTGCCGCCGCTGTGCTCCAGGCCTGTCAGAAGAGCGGCCGCAGCACATGTGGGCACCCACGGGGTTTGCGGGGCAAGTGGTGCCTCGCAGGCTCCCATGGCAAAGGGCCTTTCCCTAAACCACACAGAAATAGTTTCATTGCCTACGCGGTCTGAATCGGTCGCTCCTGTGCCTTAAGTGGCAGCGGTTCAACATAACCCAGTCTGAAATCAAACCAAACCTCAGTTTCGATAACCACAGAGGCCACAATACTGAAATGGATTTGTTGTGCACCTAATCAAAACAGCTCCAATACAAATTAGTGAATCATTAACCCCACTATTAGAGTAATCAGTCAATTTACAGAGTAGCAACGTATCATTTCACATCCTTGCTCTTAGCGTAAAACACATAAGAAAAGTGACGATTCCCAAATAGGGCAACAGCACTACAGAGGATAAAACAGGTTTTTTTCTTTTAAGTCTCCACTGATTTTATATTTTTCACTTTTCGGAATCTCTACTTCAAAGGCATCTGAGTTTTAAGGATGCCAACCAACTATTGACTTCACTGTTATGGTATCATGCATTATTAGTAATTCTAAAATTCCGCCTGGAAGTGGAGATTTAGCAGATGTAGGCAGCACACTTGGAAGTGTAATCAGAAAACATTCGGGCAAACCTGTGGCAAGTCTGTGACCAAGCTATGTGGAGAACCAAGAATTTACTGTTTCTAGCGCTTCTATTGTGTTTTTTGTTGTTGTTTTTGTTTTGTTTTGTGTTTTTTTCACTATAGTTCTTTTTGTCTCTTTACCCACAACACAATTTCAATATATTATCACCAAAGTGGTTCGTATAGAAATACTGCAGTGTGATTTTTTGCAAATAACAATGTCTACAAAGAATGGTATAGAGCTGTCTTGGGTGCTAAGAAACTCTTGCTTGAGTTTTGCCCATTACCATGGGAGGGGGAAAGGAAGGGTTGGTATAGCCGGGTCCCTGAGAGGATAGCCTGTGACCAAGCCAAACTAAAGGGTAGCTGATACCCCTTAGATACCAACCTAATGGCTTGGCAAAGCATTTGGAGGGGAAGGTCTGAATTTGGTGGGCAAAGGTTTTGTTGTTCTCTGGTCCTTTTTCCCTGGCTCGGGGAGCGGTGTGGGAGGGCACCCCATGTTCATTCCCACTCAGCTCCGGTCCCTTGGGCTTTGCTGGTGTCTGACTGCTGCTTTGTTGGGGCTCATGGCATCTCTAGGGGGATGCCGGCTCGCCCCCAACCCCACACCGCCTGTGTTGTGTCCTCTGTGAGTGCTGGCTCGGGCGCCTCCACTCACCCCTTCATTAGCCCCTTGATCTTTTGCCTGAGCCTTCGCCTTTCCCCTGATGTTTGTGGCTGTAACTGCACCGAAAGACAAAGTGGGACTTCAGCATTTCAGCGTTTGGGCTATGGGTGTTGTTGCCCATTTTGTTTCTTTTTGTTCTCTATATTTGTAGTAAAGAGCTGTTATCCTCTTCTCTACGTTTTCTGCCTAAAACCTCTTACTTTCAAAGGTTGTGGTGGCTCGAGGAGAGGGAGGCCTTCTTCCCAGTCCCCACTTTCCTTGACAGACATCTTGGCAAGAATACACTAATAAGGTGCAGAATAAGTATAGAATGTTTCTTGAAAGATAGCTACAAGAACTGAAAGGTTTTTGGAAAACTAAAGTCTAAAACTTTAAAACACATCAACTTAATTGTAAAAGACAGAACTGTATTGGGCAAAATATCCATAGACAGCCATGAAATTAGAGATACAGTCTGAATTCGCATGGTAGCTGGATGAATTATTAGTCGATTGTTTCATTTAGTCAAATGCAGATGTTTGCAGTCCGTCTTTTGTTCTGGTTGTAAACATGACGTGCAGGGGTGTTTGTTCAGAATTATGCAAGTAACAAGGTAACAGAGCAAACCTTATGAGCGAATAAAAGCAATCCAGTTGTCTAGGCATTTTAAAATGTTCTTAGCCATTTTTGAGAAAAATTGCCTGAAAGCGTAAATAATATCCACTGCCTAAATATGATAAACAGAGCATAATTTGCCTGCTTGTATCAACATGTGCCATAAAGGTATTCTCCCTGATGTTTTTATGACAGCTGTGGCTGCTGCAAATGATCTCTTTTTCTCTGTTTGGGGTATACAGGGAACCAGAATCTCTTGGAACATCTAGAGGGGACTGAGAAGGACCAAGAAGCACTACACACATCACCTGAAAAGGGAAAGATACCTAAAGCCCAGAGGCTTCCCCTGTAAAGTTTACTGTTGAAAATAAGCACTCATAAAATCATTCAACCTTGATGTTGGTAGTGTCCTTTTAAAAGAATATAGGAGTATTGTGCACACGAGTTCACAGCCCTTCAGTTGGGTTACAGCTAAATTACAAAATAATACAGCTAGAGAAATTAATTTAATTTCATTATTTTTTATTATGATTATTATAATTATTATTAAGCCTAGCTGCAGATACTAAGTAGCCTAAAACATGGTGCTGATACATTTAAAGAAGGAGTCAAACTTGTTCAGGGTTCTGGAGAGAATTAAAAACTTTAGTGGGGAAAACACATCAATTTAGTAACACATGACATTCATATTTGCTACATTTAATGCTACTGACAATTTATCAGTGGTCCTAAACTTAATGTTTTAAGTACTATCCTCTACTTTTTGAATATACTAATATCCTAGGGAGTTCTTGATTTTGCAGTGTTTGGTTATTGATTGTCCTAACAATGAAACTAGTTAAAGTCAGATTCTTACCTGTGTTGCTTGTGCTAAGTAGTAATTTATTGTGTTTGATCTCACTGATATCAGTGAGATTATTTCATCTGAAGAGCCTTACTCTCTATTCTCAAAATGCGCTTTTCCTTCCAAGCAGTACCAAAAATGTATGCATATATAGATATAATCCACTTCTATTGAATATGCAGTACAGGGACATAAACGTGAAGATTCTCAGCAGCTTCTTTATACAGTTTACCAGTGATTTTGATGGTTAAGACAATTACGATTTTTAAGTGTCTTACAAAACGCTTATGATCATGAAAAGCCAAGATAGCACGTAAATAAATCTGAGATGCAATTTGAGATACAAGTCTGGACCTGAATTGTGCTAGAATGTAGTGCTCAGAGCTGGGGCTTTGGTTCACTTTAACATAAAGGAAAAAGGTTCATGCAAAGATAAGGTTTGGAGCGAACTCCCCTAAATTTCAGGGTTATTTGCAGCTGGGGTTCTTTCTGAGACCTTACTACAAATTGCTATGTCATTGCACAGTGATTGGAAAGTTCAAAGGTGAGTTGCTTTTACTAAAGATCTGTCAGTCACACTGACTGTATGTACAGCCTGCAGAGATCCATGAGCTCTTTCTCCTGTCCTAAGGCATAAAAATACAGAGAATTAAAATTACTTTATGGGATTATTTTATGTGCTTTTGGTCAGAGTATTCTAAGAAGCCTTTACATGTGAGCATCTCATTTATGGAAGTGTGGTGTGCCAATCTCATCTTTTGTCTCATGTGAGTTTTTGCCCTCTGCTCTAAATGCCGCAGATAATGGAGTTTGATGCTATGCATCTGGTTCTGAATCTTTAGTACCTGATGGAATTGCAGCAAGCCATGGCAACTGGAAACATCTGAAAATTGAAAAATGGGTCTTAGACCATAAAAAGAAGAGTTCTCTTTTTCCTGTGAAGAAGTTGCTGCTTTCACTCTGTTGTGGAACAAAGTGGGCTTAGAGACAGGGTAAGGAATTCATCATCTCTTCCACTGGCATTATTACAGAGGAAAGTGATTCTTTGTATCTTTAAATAAATGAGATAAAATTATATTGAGATGAGAAACTCAGTGCTGAGACTGGATTTAGGAGAATCAAAACTCCTTTTTTAAATTAATACAGTTTGGCAGTTTGTATTTTGTAGTTTGTGAAACCTACTCTTTTTGCATTATTATACATTATTTTACATTATTTACATTTTCCTTATTACTTAGGTTGTCTGTATGTGTGGGAATTGCATAATTTCTATTCTGCTCTGTAGCATTGTGGAAGTTGTTCTTTGTTGGATTTATGGAAGCAGCTCTTCGAAGAGTTCAGTGTTGTATAAGTGTATTTAGTTAGGGCGTGTTTTTTCTTTAACTTCTTCATTGCATTACATTTTACAAGACAACATTTTCTTCTTTCTTGTCTGTAGGATATGGTGAAATGAAGGAACTGGATCTCTGTTAAACTAAGGTGTCTGAAATAACTATAATGTGAAGGAATCTGATGAAGGCTGACAAATGCTTTTATAACTTCATTGTAAAGATATGAAAAAAATGAATGAAGAATTTGAAAAATAGATGCATCAAAATTGTCAGGCAAATTGGATGATATGAAACCACTTGTACAAAAGATGGTTCTGATCCATTACTCAAAATACACTATTAAGTTATACCCATCAGGGAGTAATTTTGTGACAGCTAAATAACTACTACCTGTGCATGTAAGATTTCCTGACCTAACCACTGACCTGAGAACATAGGAGGCTGCAAGAAATGGAGCAGATCTTCCTTCTTGTTACTCAAAAACACCTTTCCTGCTGGAAAGAGCGTTTGGATTGCAGAGATGGGGTGACAGCCTTATGAAAATGCTTTTGCAAATCCTAAAATTGAACTATGCTGCCTCACGTTCATTGTCACCTTTTGTAAAGCAAAGCTCTTCTTTGGTGGTACAGAGGAGGAGAAGTTTAGAGGGGCAAGCAGGGCAAAGGGCCTCAGCATCTTGGACCATGACATTCCTAGAGAACCCTTTGTTTGCAATGAATATCGTGGAATAGATTCTTCTCAATCTAGACTTTTCATAGGAAAGAAATCCTTATCAGTCCCAGCAGACTTACAGAGAAGAAGTATTACCAGAAATATAAATGGTTCCCTAAAGGACTTACAGTTTTCTTTTGGTCATGGGGAAAGAGATAAAGTGTCTCTGAATCTGTGTGTCTGAAGGGCCCTGAATTGCTACCAGGGCATTCTGATGACCATTACATTAATCTCTTAAGTATTTTCTCTTCTTCTCAACATCAAATAATTAACAGTTTCAGAATTATTTCTACGAAAACATCAAACATATAAGTTCAGAAAAGACTGTCTCAAATTAGTTGTGCCATCTCTTCTTGAAAATAGGCCTAACATGTGACACCGGAGTACTTTGTGATGTATGGAAAGTTGGCTTACCCCTTGGCATTGCCTGTGTTCACTCTTGTTGCATTATTAAACCAGGAACAATTAAATTATTTTAATTATTGCAATAATGATTACATAGTGACAAAATCATAGATTGGTTTCTAAATCAATGCTTCATGCTTTAAGAGAGTGGTTCCTTCTCACCCGTTCCAATATATCCTGAGAGCGCCTTACTTTCTTATCCCTTCCTCATAGAGTCATTGATTGTGTTACTGATTTCCACTTGGACCCTGAGGTCATGCTTTTGAGGTGACCATCCAGCCACTTCCTCATCCATCCATCAAACTCATCTCATTCCAATTTAGCTGGAAGCATAGTGTGGGGGACTGTGACAACAGCCTCCCAAAAGTCTGGGCACATGACATCTGTAGCTTTTTCCCTTTCTGCTGATGCTGTCACTCCTCTGTTATTGAAGGCCATTAAACTAGTCAGGTGTGATTAGCCAATGCTGGAGCTGTGTTGATTGTCTTCAACCATTTCCCTGTCTTTCATGTATTTCAATGTATCATCGAGTAGGATCAGGGGAAGGGAAAAAGCCCTCTAGAAGTGCACAGGGGTGAGAAAATATACTGAAACGTTCATGAGTTGAGAGAAAGACAGGGGTAGATCACAAACTGATTACCATGATGGGCAAAACAAACTTGATTTGGAGAAATTAATTTAATTTATTACCAGTCAAAATCAGAGCAGGATAATGAGAAATAAAGCAAATCTGAAAAATACTTTCTCCCACCCCTCCCTCCTTAGAAAAACTCTCCATCACAGGTTGTGAAATCCAACCAGTCCTCACAGTATTGCCTGAAATTTTTTCCTGGTTTCCTGCATCCCCATGTGCTGAATTTCTGATGTTTGGTGATGGACCAACCTACAACCTCGCTATTTTTCCATAGCCATGAATCCATTAACTGAGATCTCATAGTTTCATGGTGCCTTTCTCCCTGTAGAGGCAGCAGGGGCTCCTGCAGAGAACATCCTCCACTGGCAGTGTTTTTTTCAAGATCCACAGGGGTTTCCACGAGCAACAGGACAGTTGATGTCCACTGTGACATCACTAGGTGATGGAGGTGATAGTAATCCTAATAATCCTAATAATAATCATAGTCCTGGCAGTGGACTGTGATGGTGCTGGGAGATGGACCGTGACCTCATATCCCTCACTCCATAAATGTGGGTGCTGTCAGAGCCCGGGGCAGCCTGTGGGAACAAGCAGACATGGCCTCAGGGAAGGAATGGAGCTGCCCCATCTGCTGTGATGCTCCAGATGATGTTGCTTACGCGATGCCCTGCGGCCACCGGTTCTGCCTGGGCTGCATCCTGCGTTGGGCAGAAAAGAATCCTGCCTGCCCGCTCTGCAGAAGACCCATCTTGACTGTCAAATTTTCTGACCGCGGTGGAGATGACTACCTACACTGTGTCATTGCACCTCCCAGAGAGTCACCAGCAGCCAACAGCCAGGCAGCAGAAGCCTCAGGAGGCCTGGCTGAAAACAACTCCCATGGCCCTCCAGCATCTCCTGCCTCTTCTCCACAGGTGGTAACAGTCCCCACTGAGATGGAGGCTGCAGGGTCGGAGGCCGTGGGTGGCATCCTGCCTGAGCTCTGGGCAGAACTTTTCCGAAGGCGACAGAACCTCCTGGCCCCTGTGCGGCCCTGGCTGTGCCAGGGGCTGGAGATGATATATGGGGGCGAGTGGTGGCAGGTAAAGAGTGCAGAGAGCGGCATCCTGCTCGCCCTCTGTGTCTACGGTCCAGATAGAGAGGTCTTGATTCAAAGACTGGAGCCTCGCCTTCAGCAATACACTGCACCACTGGTCCATGGCATCCTCAATATCATTGAGACCCAGTGCAGTGAGGAGGTCCGGAGGCTGCGGCAGTCCCATGCTGCCAGGGAGGAGGATGAGATCTCTGCAGCCAGCTCCAACTCCACTGCCTCTCAGGGGGATACTCCCACCCTCAGCCAGGACCCATCCAGTGACATTGTAGACTCCAATATAGAAGAGGAAGCTGGCACATTGGAGTCCAGCCTCCAGGGGCATTCCAGCCCCTCATCTGTGTCCACTCCTGCAGAGCACGGGGAGACAACAGCAACCACAAGTTCCTCTGCCCAGGACAGCCCATCCACTCCTAACCAGGGCAGAGACCGCTCACCCGTGACATCCCGGCGTCTGCGAAAGAGGAGGACCCTTACGTCCCCAGATGGCACCCATTCCAGCAAGAGGCCACACCATGATCAGCAGTAGCAGGGCTGCAGCAAGTCTTTAGACAAGGAAAATAAAATAAATGGCTATTTCCATGACACAGCCTCTGGGTGCTGCTTACTCTCCCTTCTCCTGGGGTGTTTCCCTTTCTCCTTATACCAAAGAGTTGGCCAAGGGCCTCTGGAGCCCCAGTGCCATGTTGGTAGTGCTGCCTCCAACATTCCCATGGTGGAAATGCTGCTGCAGCCAGCAGTCCTCCCTAAGTGATGCTTAAGGAGGAGTCATGAGTGAAAGGCTGACCAGGCATTCCTCAAACATGAAAAGGAAAGCCCTAGCAATGCCTTACACCATTTCTCCCCAAGGCCTTAGGGAAAGACATAGTTTGCTGAGGTAGCCAGGGAGAATCACAACCCTCATCTGGCTGAGCACTCTTCTTTTTATACAAAGCAGTGTGCAGGAAGGCTGCATGATATTCAGAGGCAAGGGAATCATTTACATTCTTGTTTTTGCAGCTCTGCATCTTGTCTGCTGATGAGAGGTTTTTTATGTGTTCTCTTTTTATGTTTAACTCTGGGGTTGATGAGTCAGACTGGTTTTAGCGTAATTCAAAACCAAAAGCAGCATGACAACCCCTCTCTGTCCACCACTAACAGCTCTGCAAAATAGAGCATGGTTTGAGTTGTTTGATTGCATTCCAGACAGAGCATCTTGCTACAACTGCTATCACACCACTACTCACTCCTACATCATGGCAGCTGCATGTTTTGCTGTTTTAAGTGAAAATTAGACTCACTATTTTTAGTCATGTGGAGGAAGGGAAGTTATTTGATAGTTGTCTTAGTTACAAAAGCAGAAGTAAAACAAAAAAATGTAGAGAGCAGTGACTGAAATAATGGAGTTCTTTTTCCTATTTTTGATCTAGTTATATCATCCAGCAAAACCTATTGATTTTTTCCTTTCCAAGGGGAAGATATCTGTGAATTGGGGTACAGATTACTGGTTATTAGCGTATGAGTGAGTTTGATGTTCACTGGAAATTCATAAATTATGCATTGCTTTTATTGTTTTGGAAAATCTGGATTTTCCAACCTAAATTATTCTGTGATTCTATGATTCAATGATTCTATGGCCTTAGGAATATTTCATCCTCTGCCTTTGCTTCAAAGCTTCTGGTGCCTCCACAGAACATTGAGATAAGATTTTCCCAAAGAGCAAATTGACTTTCCAAAATGGTCTTGCTGCAGAAATCTGAGCTGTTAGAGACCTGAGGAGATTCCAGCTGCTGTGTGGTTTGAAAATTAGCAGAAACAGGTTAGAGAACAGTTACATTAGAGAACGTGTTGGAGCATATTCACAGATATTCAGAAAATTTCTCTTCATGTTTTCTTATTTTATTAAAATTCTACTGTTTTCCACACTTTTTATTATATTTCCAAAAGAGAAAAAAAGTATGAAAAAGCAGGCCAATGTCTTGCATATCCTTTGCGTCTTTCACATGGAGGATTTTAAAAGGCTGTGTTTCACAATGGTTTTGTTATGGAATTTAGGTTTTCCTGGTCCTATGAATAAAGCACAACTTAATGGAATTTAGGTTCTGTATAATAGAATTATAGGCCTGATACCAAAGGTGATATTCAAACCAAAGAAAAGGTGTGAATTCTGCTGTCATGTGATCATTCTGTGTTTTTGTGTGATTGATATAACCGCTTATGTAAGTGTTGTGGTAATTAAGTACATTCTGGATAGAATGAACTCAGTTTAGCCATGCCTGAAACTTCTTCCAGGAGCATTTCTATGATACTGTGGACTGCAGTAATTATTCCTAGATTCTCAAAACTACAATATTTCCTTACAGGTTTTATCCCCATGCCTCCTTGAAGAGATCTCAGAAGCACCACTGTCCCATCCAGAGACAAGAAGGATGAAACAAGTTTCCCTAGCACCTGTCATCAATTTCCACCTGCTGGGCTGGGATAACATACAGCGTATTAAATGGCACTGAGCAACCTGGTCTAGTGGGGGAGACGTTTGAAATAGACAATCTTTAGGGTGCCTTCCTACTCAAACAATTCTATGATTTTATGAATTTAACTTAGAAATCATAATTTCTGCATCTACCATGGATTTATTCTGGTATTTTAAGAGGTAAATTTTATTGTTTTTATTTTTGACATGACATGAGTGTTACAGCATCCAAGGATACTTTCCTAAACATGATTTGAAATAATGTTTTGTATAGAAATGTCAACATATTTCAAACTGAACATTTCTGTACAAAAATTTGGAAGTGATTTCTTCACAGTGTTTCAGTGCAGGCGGAGTTAGTTATTATGTTGATGTTGTTTACATAAGAAAAGAAGATTCATGTACATATTGTTTGCTCAGAATATCAAGTCCCTGGAGACTTTTATCCTTTCACTGCACAATTTCTCATTCCACAAAATCCTGGAAGTCTGATTTTAAATACAGTCCTTTTCCCATGATAAACAGAAAAAACATGTTCCTTTAGTTTATTTGATGAACTAATGTCTTGTGATCTCGAAGTTGCATTTATCCCGTTATAAAGAAAACCAAGTGTTTTTAGAATTTTACATTGAACACATAAGTGTTGCAATGCTGCCTTTGGTCTATAAGTGGCAGCATTTATTTGTTGGAGCCAGTAGAATTTGTAGCAGGAATTCTACTGCTTGGGGAGTCCCGTGTGTTACATTGCTTCATTTTCAGTGATGCTGTATGTAAATCAGCTGCACCTTCATGCCCAGGAAGCAGAATTTGCACAATATTTGCTCGAATTTTGCAAAAATTCCGTTTTTATATTACCACTTAGTATACATCTGAGAGGTTTTCATAAGTAAAATTCCCACAAATCATCTCTCATTACCCTGATAATTTTTGATATTTTTGGGGTTTTTTCAGTGTTTAGAAACACCTTTTCGTTGTTTTATTCTTCTTTCACTCAATGGCTGTGCAGCAAGTGAACTGCCTTGTAACACCATTGCACATGTGGTTTGACCTACCTACATCCTCCAATTTTGACTAAGTTACAGTATCTGGATCTATCTCTCCCAAGTCCTGTGGTAGGACTTGGAATATGAGCCACAGTCTGTCCTTCAGCTGCTGTCTCATCAAGTGTTTTCTGACCAAGTAACTTAAACTCAAGTTGCAGTCTAAGGTTTGTGCATTATTTGGATTATGTCTGTACAGAAGATCTTGAAGGTGGCAATCCATTTTGCTTGAGGTGGCTGAGTCATCAACAATCTTAACTGAGAGGTGCCAAGTGCTGTCCCATTGTCTGGCATTTGTATTTTTTCAGCATGTTGCTTTGGCACCCTGTCTGGGCACCTCAGTGAGCACCATTGGAGAGTCCACAGTCATTCTGCACCAACAGAGTATCTTTGAGTGGTCCAAATAAACCCTCTAAAACTGGTATTTCTACAAACCTTTTGAAAATGAGGTTGTGAAACTGCATAGAATACCTCCACAGGTACCTTTAGATAATACCACTCCCTAATAAGTATGGATGTAATTTATTGGGGAATTGATGAGCCCCATACAGCCCCAGAATCTGCCTTGTACTAATAACCATCCTGTGGCATGTCTGCCTCTGAAGGGCATTCACTGGAACTTTACTCACCATAAACTGAAAGAGGACCATTGCATAGTAGGTGTTAAAGTATTTCTGTACAAATGTCATTAATTTAAATGTTGCTGCTTTGTAGTCAACTAGTGCAGTTTTCCCAAGCTACAGACTGGATACGAATGAGATCTTTCTGAAAGAACAGAACTTCTCTTTGTAATTTGACAGGTCATAGTACTTTTCAGTGATGACATTAAGCACTTGGAAGGGTGTTATGTTTGAAGACTGACATGATGGGTATACTAATTCTGGTGCTCAGGAGATTATTTTCAGTAACATACAAGTAACATGATCATTAACTAAAATGTCTGAGTAAGAAAAACAAATACTGAAAAATTCTAGAATATCAGTATCAATTTTAAACCTCTTAAGGATTAAATTGATAATTTTTCTCAAAAAAAACTTTTTAGTCAAAGCAAAACCTTTACTGTGTTTCTTTTCCTTAGTTCAGCCTCAGCAGGGGATTAAACCTCCATATTGCTTCCCAGAGGTCCATAATGTAGTTTGATCTACATATTTAGTAGTATCTTGCTCAGTCCTTTCACAGTCACAGTATTATCAGAAAGGTATGTATGTTAATCTTTCTGACATTACACATTTATCTCATATGGATAGATTTCATATATGTGTGTTCGTGTATCTATATATCTATACACACAGAAAATATCAGGCAAGTCTTTACAGGTTTAGTCAATGTAACCAACCATTCCATTCCCTGGCATCAAAGATGTTGTGTTCTGTATCACTGAAATACATTTGCTTGTATCAAATAGTTCCTGTCTGAGTTTTTCAGACATTTTAAGTTTAGTACAGCATATTCCTCAAAAACACAAAGTCTTTTCAGAGAGGTCTGAATGCAGAAGATTCTTTTCTGGATCTTGCTTATCATTGAGTTAATAGTAAAAACTAGTTACAGTGTTCTATTCTCAGACTTCATGGCACTGAGTGTTTCTGTCTACAGCCTTGAGGCATGAAAATTGACATAGCGTTATAGGTCCTCAGCTTCTTGCCCTGAGGTTTGTTTTTTTTTTGTGTTGATTGTGCAGATACAACTCAAAACCCCTTTTAGATGTCTCTTTATGGGCATTCTCTGTACTACACGTGTAGCACAGAGATGCTGATGGAGAGGTTCTTCATCTGCAAGTGCATGCAGGAAAATTAAAGTAAGGATAAGTGTTTTGGAGGGATGTTTAGTATCAGATATCAAGTTATTCACTGAGTGTTGTTTGGCCAGGTATGATTGTGGGTCCAATGACCTCCCACAGTATTTTTTACACCTTAAAAAAAGCTCAACAATGGAGCTTCTGAGATATTTTTCACATTATAATCCTGGTATTAATTTTCAAAAATCAGCACTCTCTTAGAGTGGAAAAATGTCTTTCAAAACCCTATTTTCCTATCACTCACCTTGAGCCCAAGTTTCCTCTGTTTCTGCCTCTGGTTTGTGTGAAATACCTCATTACTCAAAACAACTGTGTTTTTGAAGGCACACAGATTCCAAAAGGTGTTGGTTGTAATGCATTAAGGGAAAATTGCAATATAGATGAGGAAAACAATTTCCTGCACACATTAAAAGTATAATTATGCATCCATAGTCACTCAGTAAGTCATGCTCTGAGTTTAGGTCAAGCAGCAGTTTTATTTAAGGAATGAAAAGGAGAGTGATTTACATAATGTAACATTAATTTAATATATTATGTGTTGTAATCATTAATATTGCATAACTTGTACAATACAGAGCATGTAAGATACATATTTTGAAATAATGTAATGTGAAATCTAAACACATTAGAAAGAAGATAATAAATTTTGTATGCAAATATTTGAACATAAGACCATCAAGGTATTTGTGCTATATATTCTACTTAACTGCAGAGGGCTACAGAGTCGACTTTGAAGTGGAATGCTCTTTTACATAAATGCTCCTCCTCTTCCTCTTGTCACTCATAATGCCTGAATGAATTTAACATTTTAATCCTTGCCTGCATTTGCGTAATGTGATCTTCTCTAAAATTCTTTCTTTCAGAAGATGGTATATGTTCCTTGATAATAGCTAGTGAAAATAAATGGAAAGAGTAGCCTTGACCTAGAAGTGTGCTGGGTTTATTGGAAAGAGTAAGTTTAAGATTTTTTTTCTAATTTTGTAAGTTTTGAGGTGACTGTTCCAGAACATATCCCTCAGTAGTTTCAATGTTTAACTTACATAAAAGTAGCACTACCAAATCTTCCCAGGGCCTCTCTGAATGACTGAAAGACTTACATACTTTGTTTTGTATTTGTATATTTGTTCCAATATAAAAGTTGAAAAACTTGTCTGTCCTGGAAGACAGAAAGTATATTTGTTTTCCTTACAGGATATGGCATGTGACTGCACTCATTTTAACTTGGATGTCTAGAAGGGGCACATATATATATTTGTATCTTCGTATATATATCCCTCCTAAGGTACACTTCAAGCAGACTATTTTTAAAATCACTGTTTTACCTCTTACTCTGCTTTAGTATACATTTCTGCCTTTTGGTAATTTACATAAACATAAATAGATATGAATAATACATAAGATATTTTAAATGCAAGGCTTCCAGCTCCCACAGTGCAGTAGTGTATACAGCAGTTTGATTGGCTCTGCTCTGTTCTCATTACTGGGAACACAATAGAGGTTGAAAAGGCTGACAGGAATGGACAATATTTATTTTGTGAGAAATATGGGTAGACTTTTCAAGGCAATTTTATTGTAAAGTTTTGTGTGCAATTGTTGTTCCTTGATTTTTTTTTATTTTTTTTTATAACCTGGGAAGGATGCACTAAAAGGTCTGTGATTGGTCTTTTATGGACTGAGTCAGATCTGTGGTTTGGATTTTTTTTATTTTTTTTTTTAAGGGTACTACTGAATTTTTTTCCCCTATTTGCATAACCATGAACACAAGATACAAATAAGCAAAGAATATCAGATTCCTTAAAGTTTCTCTGTTAAAGTAACAAAGCAATAGTAATAAACACTTGAAGAAGATGAAATATCTTGAGTTAAAGAGGTTAAAATGTATAGATTTTAGTTTATAGTATTTTAGGATGTTTTTTGTTGTTTTTTCTTTTTTTCCAAGGGGAATGAAATTACTTCTAAAATGTACATTCATCTTTTTTTGTCCAAGTCAGCTCATGCTGTTATAGCATGTAGGTTGTCCTTACCTTAAACGTGTTTTTAGTAGAGGACAAAGACACACTACTACTTAAACAGGATGCACAAAAGTTTTCCTTTTATTTTATTAGCAATATCTTAGTCATGTATTTATGCTTATGCAGAAAGAAAATACTTTTTTTCTCCTCCTCTCCCCTCAAAGAACTATCATCTATTAAAAAGGTTGGAGGATGCTGCTGTTTCGGATTCGAACAGTAATTTTCCAAGTTTTCCAGGTATATTCATAAAAGTAAAAAACATTTTTTTTTCTGAAGTAAAATGAAGGCCAGTTTGCCAGCCTGACTGTGCACCCATAATCATCATTCACTTTCAGACAGATGCACAAAAAAAGGTTTGTTTTAGAAGTTTTTGTATCTGTAAATTACTTGATTTTTTTTTCTGATTTGTTTCAGTACTATAGCAGAATGTCTACGGTTAGTATAACAAACAGTTTCACAACATACATAACTAGAGCTGTAGATGATTAGGTCCTGTACAAGTTCTCACATATAAGTTTGATTAATATTTTTAATAGCTGATGATACTGTCATTTAACCATCTGCTGCTTATATCAGTAATTCTGTAAATTAATTGGGTTTAGCTGCTGATAGCACATTGCAGCCAAAACACCATGCTGAAATGCCTTTTTTTTTCTTTTAAACATCAACAGATAAACTTTGTCAAGCATATAGTATTCCAGCTCCATGGCAGCTCATTTCTGATAGGTTATGTGAGCAAAACTTTTTTCCTACTCCTGACCAAGACATATGAATTAATGAATGAATGAATAGATAAATAAAAATTCTGAACTCCCCAGTCTGCAAGGGAAGTGCTGGCTTAAACAAGGATGTTTTCTGTATATGTTCCTGTACTCTGCTACTTTGAAAGCCAATTCCAGAATGTTCCTAATACAAAATTGGAAATATTTAAAAGGAAGTTTGGGGTTTTTTCTCTGAAAAATCCTTGTGCAGGGTCTTGTTTTGATTCTGTGATACCATCAGTTCTGTCATAAACATACACAAATATCTGTGAAAACTGTTTACACAGCTGTTAAATGTAAAACACCTTTAGTGCTGTTAATCACCACGGAGGATAATCTTTTTTTCCAGAGACATGCAAATGTCTGGACAGAAATCCCAAGTCAATGAGACTGCCAGATCATATGGTTTGCTACAGCTGAAGTATCCAGATAATTTTCTCTTACGTTCACAAACTCAGGCTCTCTTTTTAGTAAACCTTGCACTAAATCAGCTTTTGATGAGGGTATTGTTTTGTTTTGTTGTTTATTTGTTTTGATTTTTTTGTTGTTGTTTTGGGATTGTTTTTTGGTTTTGGGGGTTTTTTTGTGCTTAAACTTGGTGGAAAGACAGGAAGTTAGAGTTGTGGGATTTGGAGGGGAATGTCGGGGGATTTTTTGTTAGTTTGGTGTTTTGTTGTTGTCGTTGTTGCTTGTTTTGTTTTGTTGTTTGGGTTTTTGGGGGGATGGGGGCTGTTTGTTGTTTGGGGGTTTTTTTGGTGGTGGTGGTGCGGTTTTTTTTCCTGGCTGAGGAGCAAAGGAAGGCAATTCCTGCACATTGAATAGTTCTAAATTAAAAACAAACAAACAAACAAAAAAAAACAAAAAAAACCCACCAACAAAAAACCCCCCAAAAAACAACAACAACAACAAACTAAACAAGAAAACCTGTTTTAGTTTATTTGCCTCTGATCTTCCCACAACTACTGTAAACTTAATACAGTGGAATCCTAGTGAAGATACCCTGACAGATGGCTCTTTGTGTCCATTAAGAAGAATACTTGATTAACTGAAGACATTACTTGAATAATAATTTCTTTGAGAACTTATACTTTCCATCAAACCACTGAGAGGCTCTCAATCCAATTCTTCAGTGGCTGCAAGTCAGAAGGGCTCTGCTGTAGCCAGCAGAAATGTCCAAGCCTATGGCTGTGCTTCCCACAGTTGAAAACCAGCATATCTGAGCAAACACAACTCCAGTCCTCAAAGGTATTTGGGCACCTGGGTTCCTACTGGTGCAGTGAGCTGCAAGTGGTTGGTCAAACCATTTGCCAAGTCAAGGTTCTAAGGGTGACTAAATTGGCTTATCCAGGGTGACTGAGATACCTGCCATGGCAACCTGTGATGTGCACCTGAACTAAAACAGATCACTGAGATACAGGGGTGAATGTTGGACTGATTGTGCACCAAAGACTAGTCAGTGAGTGAGAACATTTATCAAGAAATCATAAAAAAGAATTGGTGAAGTATGGGGACACCAAAAACTCAGAGATACCACCGTGTCATTAGGTCATGCCCCTGATATGGAGAGCCGTTGTCTTAATTTCACAATGATTGCTGAGAATAAGCATTTAATTTAAACTTATTCTTTTGTCATTAAAAATAGGTATGATACAGTTGAGATAAACAACCTTAGTAAGACAGCTTTCCTTTAAAAACCATAGTAGAAGTGCTCAGCATCACAGAAAAAAGTTCAGTCTCATCAGAAGTGAGTCATAACATCATATTCATCACATCTACCTTTTGTATACTTGGTACTGACCAGTCATTCTTCAGCTCCATCTTGTCAAGATACCATCATGAAACAAAAAATCTGAAACTTCTCATTTTTATGTTGAGTACCTGAAACTGTTTTTCCTGTTTTTCCTCAGTTGCAAGGATTTTGATTATTGTGGTCCTTTCATTTCTGAGTAGACTTTTCAGTGGGTGTCATTTCAGCAGCTGTGCAATTATTTCCATTGTTGGCATAGTATGCTGGTGGTAAAGTGCTTCCTCACCATTAACTCCAGTGCCAGGGCTGAGGGCTGTTGGATCTGGAGCAGACCTGAATGCTGAACAGCTCTGTGATGTCCTGTGTTGGGATGCAGAACAGTGGAACGGGGCAGAAGAATTTTGCATGTAGAAGAACAAGGTACATCCAAGATTCCAAAGGCTGAGCAAACTCATGCTGTTGCAAAACCTCCCACTCAGAAAAGTCTTTTCAGGAGGACGCTGATTTCAGGAGGACCAGAAATGTAATAAATTTTGAGAAATCCTCAATGAATTTTGCTGATGGTTCAGTACTGTCATGCAACCATTTCTTTCATGACAATTTCCCAATACGGGGTGTTCTTAATTTCTGAGTTTTTCTCCTGGTTTTCTTGTAGATAGTTCGATTTCCTAATAATTTGCTTTCCTAATAGTTTGATATCCTAGATAGTTTGATTACTAAAATTTCAATATCACTGGAAATGATGGCAACTGTTTTACAGTGTGTGCACACATGCAGACCTTTCCCACACTTAAATCAATTTAGGTGGTGGTCTGGATTAGATTCAGGAAAGCTAATACCCCAAAAAGTCTGATTGATATCATACTTTTGCACACTATTAAACATTATCATTTTTAATTGGGTGCTGAGCTACTCAAGTGCTATGTTACAGTGGGTGAGATGCCATTTGAAGTTCAGTTTAAATTGATATCAGTATGAGCAGGGATTTTAAACTGTGGTATCATTTTATGCCTAGTTTGTTTCATGAAGGCAAATGGATAAATTCAAGATATTGCTTGTTCAACTATAAACAGTGACACAGTGTTGACATGAGAGACACTCCACTCTAAATCCATTGAAGAAGATGCGTCCACTGGCCATCCTGTTCACACGTGGAGGACTGCATTACTTGCTGTGAGCACAAGAAAGGTTACCTGACACCACTGGAGAGCACTGGGTCCATTCTTCTGCTATGAAAACATTGCTTTGCCACATTGGACAGCATCATGATGTAAATCTTAATGGAAGATTCTGAGAAGTCTGAGCAAATCAAGGCATTTGGCCAACCTGATGCTTTTTATTCTATCTCCCTGTCTTTTTTTCCTTGTACTTATTATTTTTTATGCAAGTAGTAGGAGAAAAATAGAGTTTAGTTATACAGCAGTAGCTACTACAACCACCTTAGTCCTTTCCTCTCTTTCAGTTTAAAAAACAACTTGATTATTTTTATTATGAACTTTGTCTTGATTATTATTCTCTTTTCCAAACTCCTGTCCTTACTGGAAGCGAAGCAAAACCTTATTATTTTGAAAATTATTCCTATCAATCCCAATTTTAATCTTCTGGGCCCAAGTTCTTAAGGCCTGATGCAACCCTTAGTCAGTCAACATTTTCACTGCAGACTGATTAAGGAGATTTCCCTGATCTGCAGGAATAGCATGACAGTAATTTCCAATATTGAGTTGCTGAGGAATACATTTAGTGCAGGTAGCTCAGTGTGCAAAAGGAGTTGTTACATAACGCTTGGAGACATGGCAGCAGAGGACTGTGAGGGTATAAAAGCCCAGGGGTTCCTCAGCTGGGGATTCATCCTTGGAGGCACCAGCTCAAGTTCTTTTCTTGTTCCTGTGCCATGAATGAATTTCTTTAAGGATACAGACCTCTGAGGCTTTTCTCTGCACTGGTGTGGCCTTACCTGGAATATTGTGTGCAGTTTTGGTCGCTGCAATGTAAGAAAGATACTAAGCTATTTGAGTGACGCAGACCTGACTGGAAAAAGGGACGAGCCACTCTACGAGGGAAGGTGTAAAATGGCCATTTATTTGAGGGAAGCACCGGCTTATATAGGGGAAGAATGGAAGGGACTAGAAAAAGGGGTGGAGTTCAGGGAGGAGTCAAACAGGTCTGAGTCAAATAAGGAAAGAAAGGGAAGGGCTTCCGCAAATAAGGAGATTCGGGGAAGGAACAAGGGAGTGGCTAGCCATATATGGTACAGCCGCACTGCACCACAGGCTAGCCAATAGGAAATAAGGGGAGAATCGGCCAATAACGTGAGGGTAACTGGGGAAGAACTGGGGTACAATTAACCAATCACAACAATCGAAATTTTTAAATGGAATTATTACTACTCTAACATATAAAAAACTATCTAGGTAACCGGAAGAACTAGGCAAACTTCTCAATCCATATCAGGGCGCTCCTCAATCGAAAGGTTGGTCTGGTTCTGGTTTCGATTGTCCTTATCATTGTTCATTTGTTTCTTCTTCCAAATCCTGTAATTAGGGGACCGGACCCCGACATCACCCCCTTTTTTGTTATAGACAACATTGGCTGAAAAAGACTCCGAACAAAATTTACGGATACACATTAAGACACACGAAAGAACGCAAATAACAGAAACGACAACAATAGCCCCCAAAATCAAAATAACCAGGAATCTCTTCAACCCGAGGGAAATGTCCAGGTCCGGGAACCAATCGAGAAGTCCGTTAGGCCTGGCCCGGTCCTTGACCTGCATGTCGCGGACAGGCCTCTCAGTTTGTCGATCTTTTGGTGAACTGATTTAGAGTGAGTGGAGAAATTGAGACAGCACATGCCTTCAAATTCCTCACACCCGTGTCCGTTGACTAATAGTAGATAGTCTATCGCTGCTCGTTTTTGGAGGGTCACGGTTTGCAGTGTCTTAGTGTCAGCTAGGAGACCCTCCAGTGCGTCAGATGTAGCGTTGACTTCCTTCGACACCCAACATCCTAGTTTATTTAGCAGCTTCAGGGTGTGCGCCGTGCCGATAGGGGCAATGATAGAACTCAGCACGTCCTGCGTGGCAGTCCAATAATGGATTGCGGAATCACAATCCTCCGAAAAGGGAGGGCCTGGAGAGGGATATCTCTTCTAGGTCGCAGATGTTTACCTTTGTTGACCGACTGCAGATGTTTCGATATATTTTGGTTCGGGGACAGCACGGTCAACTGTCCAAGGGTGCAGGGGCCCCCATGTGCCCCTGCAGGGATCCCTCTCCACATACGATTGCCACAAATCAAGAGGGTCCTATTTGGCAACATTACGTTCTTGATTGGTGTGACCAATTGCGCGATCCCGTCAAGCGAGTGGCCACACCAAGCAGAAAATCTGGAATAATTGGAAGCCGGATCGGGGGAAACTGTTTTAAATGATTGTGGGAACGAGCCCGCTCTTGTTGAGAAGTAAAAGCAGTAACTTGCGGGCAAAGACCCTTTAATTCTTATTTCCTGGAAATCCGTTTTGGGAAATTCCAATTCGAGTGGTTTTTTTATTTTTGTCAAGCCTAAT
The DNA here is from genome assembly GCA_013396755.1 of Sclerurus mexicanus. Taxonomy (NCBI): domain Eukaryota; kingdom Metazoa; phylum Chordata; class Aves; order Passeriformes; family Furnariidae; genus Sclerurus; species Sclerurus mexicanus. Next base: position 125,054 of record VWZF01005592.1, read on the forward strand.
TGGGCCGAATCCCTCATACCGAATGCATCTTAAAAAATGAGAATTCGCGTGAGCTCTGGTGTCACAATACGGGGTGTATTTGTTAACATATTCATCCCAGCGGTTTCTTTGCCAGGGCACCCCTACCAGGCATGATTGGAAAGGGTCCCCTGGGTCTGCCACCGAGAGACACAGGGAATCCTTTCCGATCATGTCTGCCAATGTGACCCAGATATTCCCTTTATATAAGTTTGAAGCCAAATCTGAAGTTTTAGAGCCAAATTCATTATACCGGGTCCTTTTCAGTTGTGGGTCCTGCGTTGCAGCGTTGTAGACTGACGTGGCGACAATGATGATAAATAAGGTTGTACGGCACGTGCCGGGATCCGTCTCGGTCCGCTATCTGTTGAAACACAAGCATAGCCCCTTCCCCATGTAATAAGGGAAAAGGGGCCCTCCCATAGGCCTGATTCCAAATTTTTACATAATACTTTTGCACCCAAATCTTTCAGGTCTGTTTTAGGGCCGAAATGCCTCTCAATGGGCGTAGAATTTTGTTCATCTAATCTATTCAGAAAATTTAGGACATAGAGGGCCTTATTAAGTTGCTCTTGGGGGGATAGACCTGTACTCCNAAGTTGCTCTTGGGGGGATAGACCTGTACTCCCCCTTTTTTGTTTAGTGAGCATATTCTTTAAAGTATGATGGGCCCTCTCGACAATGGCCTGTCTGGTTGAAGAGTGAGGAATGCCGGTGACGTGTTGCACTCCCCACATGTCTAAGAAGACTTTTAACGTGTTGGACAGATAAGCGGGGACATTGTCGGTCTTTATCTTTTCG
>VWZF01005593.1:8855-16355 GCA_013396755.1 Sclerurus mexicanus
CCCTCCAGCACGGCCGGACCTGGCAGGGCACGGCACGGCACAGCCCGCGGGCCTGGCGTGCCATACACCCTGTCATAAAGTGAGGAGGTCTGATTGTGCTACGGCGCGCTATCCTGCTATTTGTACAAATAAAAGACCCCGTCTTGATGCAAAATAAACACAAAAGCACTGTTGTGACTATAACAGGGAGTCATATACTAATTTATATAATAAGTGGTTGTGCACGCTTTATTCAAGATTATGGCTGCAAGAAATGGCATGAATTGCTGGGTGTGTTTAATGCTGGATTATAGCAATTTGAAACATGTCAAACACATGGCTAATGCCTCATGCTTCACTCATTCTTGCGTAAACCTGCATAGCCACCATCCATTATACCCTTGGTAACAACACAATTCTGCAAGTAAATATTGTTACACTAAGTAACCTTTCAATTCAAGTTGTTTAGGAAGAGAAAATGCAATCTTGTGCAGTCAGTTCCAGTGTCAGTTTAATGTTTCAAAAGGGAAGTGGTGTAGAGAATAAGTATCTGTACAGTGACTTGCTGGCTTAAAACATACACGCGTGCACGTGCGTGCACACGCACACACAGAAAGTGTCTAGTTCACTGCAGGGGGGAAAAGTAAAGCTGTCGCTTCTAACTTCCCAGGAGGAGTATTTCTTCTTTTTTTGGCATGGATGATAGCTTGGTTACCCTGGCAGGATTAGGCATTCAACCTGCTGTGCAGTTACATACTAAAATAATCTACAATTTCATTCTCTCGTGCAGAGAACTGCAAATATTTTCACCATACTTTTGTATAAAATACCAGGTAGCGGAGCTTGTATCTCACCTTTGGCGCCCAGAGTTATGGAATCACAGCAGAAGTAGGTGCTGGTGAATGTTTGTGTCTGTGGGTGCGTGTGTGCATGTGTGCCTGTGTAGGCACACTCATGACTGACAGCAAGTGTGACAGCAAGAGAAAAAGAGAAGGATTAGAAAGTGTGAATGTGTATAAATATATGTAAACAGTAACCTGTATTTTTGGGGGCTTTTGTCCTATTTGAATAACTAAACTTTCAGCCTCAGTATCTGGCAGTCATCATATTTCCTTTGTATTTATTTACGATTATCATGCTAACAACCTGCACTGCTGTTGTAAAAGCAAGAACAAAAGTAGATTAGTTGATTTAGTGAGATGTTGCAGGTTCAAATTCTTTTGCCACCAAAAACTGAAATTACTGATATATAGATATCAGAAATGATCCTTGTTTAGATGTTTTCAGTGCTTCAGTTTTGAGGGTTTAGAGTTGATAGTACCTACACACACAAGTGTGTGTGTTCATGTGTATATATATGTGTGTGTGTGTGCAAGGGAAAAGAAGGGAAAAGAAAAAGATTCTGTGCTCTGACTTTCTTCAGCAGCCCTTTTTCAGTTGCTGGTGCTGAGGAGGGGGCTGTGGACAACCAACACAGAGCATTACTCAAGCCAAAGTTTCTGTGTTGTTTTTAAAAGTACCCTTTTGCAACTAGAAAAAACCCACACTTTATTTTTAACATAGAATTATAGGCACTCTTTCTTCTTCATGTAAATACTTCAGTATTTCTTCAACTTCACTTCAAAATAAATTACCCTTTATAGTATTGTTACTCTATAGTTTCCTTCTGTCTGTACACAGCTGTTGGGTCGGATTTGTTGTTTTCTATTCCTAGAATAGTGTTACTGGTCATGTTACGTTAAACCCATTCTGCTGCCTCACAGACACTTTAACTTAAAATGCAGAGCCCGAACTACACTCTGGGGCTTTGCAAGGATACAAAATCCACAAGACATAAAACCCTTTGGTTAATATGAACTGGAAGATGTTTAACCCTTTTCTGCTAATTGTAATGAAAGAGTCAGAAATTTATGAAATTTCTGAGTGTTTTCTAATGTTTTGATTATCTAACATTTATACCCCTTTACCCTTTTTGGCTAAATCTACCACTGTTATTGTCTAAGGTTTGAATTTGTAAAAGATGAACCTGTCTGTTGGTTAAATCTTTGTTTGACTAAAAGAGGATTAATGTTTGAGTTTCCCAAATTTCCAAATCCTTGTAACGATACAGTTGATGAAGTGTTTTAAATAAATTTCCACTCTGATATACATGTCTTTTTATTGAAAGTAAATATTGTAAAAATTGTAAAGGGCTGTCTGCTTCCACAGTTGTGGCATACCCGCATTAGAATTTTCATATAACTACTAAGGGCAATCAGACCCTTTTCTCTGAATATTTTAAACATTGTACATGTAAAATTTATGCCTAATTTGAATACTTATTAGCTGCCTAATCTCAGAAAAGAGTATTAGCTTTGTTTTTGCCTTGTAAAATTCATCACTGCGTGTATCACATTTTCAATTTCTATTATTTTTCTTCACCAATGTTCATAAGTGTTTAAGAAGAGCTGTTTGTTCATAAACACATCTGGTGCTGCTGTTGTTTACTGGGCTATAACAGCTGCCCTCCTTAATGGTGTTTGTGTTTAGGTTTTTTATATCCTGTTTTTTTCTGACCAGACTATCCTTAAATAACTCATCTTTTGCTATTTTAACATTCTTTACACAACATATTCTTTATCTTTTATGTGCTTGTTTGTGGTAACTCATACTGCATTTTAATTAATATCCCATGCACTTTGTTTAAGTTGTAGTGATCCTTTTCCTACCCCCTTTTTTTTTTTTTTAACCAGGGAAAGGCAATTTCTCATTGCTCATACTTTGCAAGGGAACAAATAGCTAAGTAAAATAATTAAGCTAAGCAGCAAGCTTTGTTTCCTCTCCTGAGTTTGCCTGCACATCCCTTTCCCTTCAGAGGTGTCTTTTAAAACCACAGCTCAGCCAGGTTGTTATGAGGACTCTGTCAGTACGTCGGGAGCGAGGATGAAGGAAAGTGAGGTCCATTCTGACCCTGCAAAAGCAGGAGAAGACTTTGGTGGCTCTGAGAAGAGACGCTGACCTTTCCATATTACAGATACAAAATGCGCCTTGAAATTCTGGTTTGTAAGGGCACGTTGGTTCTTTATTTACTGCAAAGATTTCAACTGATCTTGGCAGGACATCTCATTGCTATCCTGAAAGTACAGTATATTTATGCAGTGAAAATGATAAAACATTTATTACTGTAGAGAAGGTAATATGCATAATTTATGCTGTTTTTAGCACAATCATTAGTGATATTCTTGATAGATTTTATTTCCAGCTTTCATATCTAATACATGCCTGGAAAATTAATTTTATATCTTTCATTTATTTGCCTATGTTAAAATTGAGTTTTAAGTCATCTTCAAGTGAACAGTTTGATTGCTGCTCATGCATAAGCTTAATTACTTCCCAGGAAGGACAGTATTAAATGTTTTAAATGTCAGAAAAATAAATGAATATCAGCCGTTTGATTAAAAAAATAGGCAATATCTGACGTGTTTGCAGCAGGAGCTTTTTCTTAAAATGCCTCCGAGGCAAAATTTTATTTAGTCACAAAAAAGGAGAAGCCCATTATACTATTTATCATTGGTTGATACCATATGATTTGTAACACCCTTACAAAATTTTAATTTTGTATGATTAGCTGTGCATCATTAAACAACAGTCTTGCATAAGATATGCTGTAAAATTCCGACAGAATCAAGATAGTGAATATTTTAAATAAGGCTGTATAGTCATCCATGGTTGTCAAAGCTAGATAATAGGAAATATAGAGCAGTATGTGAAATCGTGCCTTCACTTAAAGTGGTTTTATAGGTAGACTTTATTCATAAATGCTATTGACCATGCTGCGTGCGTGGTGTGTTATTTTGGCCGTTAAATGTAAGCACACAAAGCTTGCTTATAGAAACCATAATTCCAGTGATTAGTAGCTGTATGAAAGAAGAGTTTACATCGCATTTCTTGGTAAACGGCTCTGCGAGGCTTTTTTCTTCTTCTAAAGATGCTGTCTGTGTAATTGGCAGAGAGGGACATCTTGATAATGGAAGTGTGAAGGTGTAACGCGTGTGTTAATTGATACTTCTTAATCACTTTTAGGTATTAAGTCATGATGCAGGAATCTGCGACAGAGACAATAAGCAACAGTTCAATGAATCAAAATGGAATGAGCACTCTAAGCAGCCAATTAGATGCTGGCAGCAGAGATGGAAGATCAAGTGGTGACACGAGCACTGAAGTAAGCACAGTAGAACTGCTGCATCTGCAACAACAGCAGGTAAGTTTGTTTTGTTTCCTGTTTGTTTTTAAACAAATAAAAGGGCTGTTTTCAGAGGGGTACCCTTTTGCAGACCCTCAGTGTGTGGTGAATGTGAAGTGTCGTGGAAGTGAAGAGTGTGAGGCGTTATTTGTTGTTGTTTTAGTGCATGTTAATGTTGAAATACAAGGGTCCCGTTCTCGTGGTGGCAACATCTTGCTGGTAGGGCTGCACGCCACCACCCTCGCCCGGTGATTAAAGCCCCGCGGCGTATTTATGGAAGTTGTACCAAAGCCTTGCAGTGCATGTTTTCAGGAACTGTTAGTTTACTGTGTGATTCGGCAGCGCAGGACATGGTGCAGGGCTTTCCACCAGAGGGCCACATTACTTGAGACTTTGCTTCGCTTGCGATGAATTGTGCCAAAGTCAGAGCTGGGCAGTGAAGGGACCCTAGAGAAGGGACCAGAGTGATTTCTCACACTAATGATGCTTTGCTGTTGTAGGTGTAAATAAAAAGTGCTGGTTAGTTCGGAAGCACTGAAATAAAAGAGAGCATGTGTTGTTGTCTCTGTGTGTGTGAGTGTAACGTGGTAGTGTGGTTTTGAAAATATGGGAAAAGAGAGAAGCAGCTTTTCTGTAGGTATGTTTTCATTCTCACTTTTAAAACTTTTTTTTACGTTTATCAGTTTGTGTTCTCAACAAGTTAATGGAGAACTGCTGTTATGTTTAAAACTGTAAAATTAAACCGTTGTCTGGCTGCTGATGCCATCTAATTATGAGATGCAATCCATTAATTTTTGTCCCTGTAAAATTTCTGTTTCTTTTAAAACCTGTGCAAACATAACTCCTACTTTGTCTACCTGAGGAGTTGCCTCTCCATCAGGGGACATGGATTGTACTAAGGCAATGAAGCCCAAACAGTTTGTTTTGTAAACAATTAGAGTCTGATTCTGCAGAGTGCCCGGTACCTGCTTCGAACTACTGAAGTCTTCTGTGTCTTGTCCTCTCATCTGCTGAAGCCACTCAGCACCTTTGGAGTTCAAACCCTTGATTTAAATACTGAGGTTTTTCATTACAATGTCAGGTGTTGCATTAATGGAAAGAAAGTTGTCTCCTGTAAGACAGAGTATTATAAGAACACTGTTTTATAGAAACATGTTTTAACATGATAGATAAATTGCATGTGTACGGGCCTCTGAAATAACAGGTCATAAGAGCTCTTAAAATTGAATCATTTTTAGTGCTGAATTAAGCAGTGTACACTAGCTACATTTATAGTTAAATATTTTAAATGGTGACAGAAAATGTGGAAGAGTGAAATAGCTGTAGATTGAAATATGAGAAGTTGTTAAGGCTTAAATCTGTGCCTTGCTTCAAATTCAACTGTATTCTGTTTTAACAGTTGAACACTTACAGTATTACAGTCTGAAGAAATACAGGTTTCAGTGTCTTCATTAATTTCTTAGCAGATTTCCACCTCTATATATACACTATTATCTCTATATGTATCTTGTGTTTTTATACTATTTTCATATAGATATAAAAATTTAATACTGTTTTTGTTGAAAATTATGCTATCATCTTTATTCAGGTGTTCATATTATAACATTTTAAAATCTTTATTGTAAATGAGTGTATTTAATTGGTGAAAATTTTTAGAAAACTAGATTTAAGTAAAACACTTTAAAATATAAAAATACCAGCAGACTAATGTGCCACTTACATGTTTCTCAGAGTAGCAGTCCTAGGCATGTGTAGCCAATTTGTCCATATAGTCACAGCTTCCAGTAGATAGCATTTGCAAAGACCATAGAGAATTACAACTGAAGATGAAAATATCCAGTTGAGTACTAATAACAGACAGGTTCTGAGGGGACAGGCTTAGAAGTGACAATCTTTTCTTGAAAACTGTGATTAGATCTTAAATAAGCAGACAGGCAAAGTAAAACCATGGGTACAGTTAATAGGACTCAAGAGGCATTTTATGGTAGGGTCTGCACCATAGGATTTAAATACAACTTGAGTTAGGCATATAAATCCTTCTATAAAATATGTTGATGTGAAACATAAACACTGGTAAACATGCAGTAGGGTGTCCTTTAGATAACAGGCATAGCTTTGTGCTACTTTTGCTTTTCTTCCTATATGTGTTTCTTTTTATTTTTCCCCCTGTTTTTGTCCAGATGCATTTTGAAATATGAATTAAGAGGAAAGTGACTGGTTTTATTATTATCACTGCAGTAACTGTCTAAAATGTTATTTTTAATATTTGACTTTTCGAACAAACTTTGACAAGTAGAAAAACAGAGCAAACCTCATTGTACCTGCAGTTATTATTCTTAAGATTCTTTTATTGTTTATATATGTGCAAGAGATTATGTACTCATCTCATAGTTTAACATTCTGATTTTGACTTCCCTGAGTCATTGTATTGCAGGCCTTCAAATGAACAAATTAAGTTTGTTATAGCTTTTTCTAAAGGAAGCAAGTAAATGATCGCTGGGTTTAATAATTTCCTTCAACTGGGCAGCTACATAAAGCGATGCTAATGCTTGAGAATGGTATATCAGATGAGTAACTTCACAAAATATGTTTTCACTGAACTGCCATGAGTGTTTACTGGGGAAAGTTAAACATGAAAAATTTTAGACTATATAAAAAGAGCAATTGGGTAAGTTAAATTTTTTAAGTTTTATACGTGGTGGATTTGCAGAAAGTAAATAATCTGAGATAGCATTAGGTTCTTATAAGCAGTTATATGGAGTTTGGACAGTTCTGTTATTTGCTTGATGAACTGTATTGTTGTGATCTTTATACAGAAATGAGAAGTTTGACTTAAATCAGGGAGTTATTCCTCATCCATGTATCAAGAGAGAATGACAGTATTCTATAATATATTGTAATATATACTTGGTGATAAATGGATTGGGTGCTGTCACAAGTCATCAGGTCGGCTTTGAAGATGTATGACTAGAACGTAAGCAACTTTTTATCTTGCTGTCGATATTTATAAATTTATAAATATTGCTAAAGTGAATATAGATTTTTATTATTAAAATATGATGCAAACTGTAATCTGCTCAGACTTGTTCCTTCTGCTTTTTTTGGCTTACGGTGAGCATTCTCTCTCGTGTGTGTACATTTGTACACTTCTGAGGTTTTTGCTTTCGTTTTTTCCTTGCATGTTAAAATCAGTGTTTGATACTAGAATGTATAATACATGGGAAAAGCATATCCTTGATTAAATACATTGACAGATTATTCTGCATTAGATGTAGAATTTTATTTTTATATTAAGTTTG
>VWZF01005593.1:21355-51355 GCA_013396755.1 Sclerurus mexicanus
GATGGAATGGAAGAGCACAAGAAAACTGAGTTACTGGATGAGTGACAGAAGCAGTTGAAATTATTAAGAAAGGTAAAAGCTATGTGAAGACCTGAAATTAGCCAATGGAAAAATAAAAACAAATAAATAAGATCAATCCTTGAAATACTCAGGAATATATGTAAATGGGATGTAATGATGTGCTACTTTTTCATCAACATGAATGCAGGCATTAGAGTATTCTGCATGCTTTGGTTTCCTAAAAGCCAAGGATAGGGGTGAGGAATATGTACCATTTACTGTTGTTGTTTAAAGCTGGAGAAGGCAAAACTGTGAAGATAGCTTCAGAAGGGGTGAGGCCAAAGTACCCTTCTCTGGACCTAGTGCAGCATTTATTAACTTCAAAGTAGTTGTAAGAACATTCACAGATGTGAGAATTACGTGAAGGGACTAAAAGTTCAGGGTCAAAGATGATAAAATGGACAATCAAAATAAATAGAAGATATAGCTGAAGGGAGATGAGCGCTGTGGTTATATGTGAGGGATCTCTCTTTGCCTGTGAGAAGCATTTCTCACTTTCAGTCAGATAAAAGAAAGATATAAATAACCTTGGATATATAAACACTGGATAGGAACATTAGCAGTGCCAAAAGATCTAGGTTATTGAAAATAATTGGATTTGAATGTTCTCTTTGGGGACAGTACTGAAGTTAAGGTCACAAAAAAGAATATTGAAGAAAGCTGGAGTATAGCTTAACTTATTATGAAGTTCCGTGGTGGGAAATTTCATGATAATGAGAAAGAAGTACCATCACACAGTGGTCTTCATATTGACCAGTGGAGCTTGAAGTTAAAGACAACATAGCATATAGCACCAGAACACCAATACAGTGGAAGTCTGTGAATAACAGATGCCATCTACTCAATGCACTGGAAGAAGATAAGGGAGATGATGTAAGAGAAAACAAAAATGTTCCCTAACCAAACATATGTGTATTTAGACATACATATGATTTTATCTGAAATATTAAATTGAATTTAGTGTTAAATTAGTTTGATTAAGTGTGTCAAAGGAGAATTAGTAATTTTAAATCCATGGTTTTAATGTCAGAATGATAGCAGTCAGAACTGATAGCTGTTTGGTACAAGAAGTATTTCTGTCTTAAATAATTTCTTTATTTCCTTAAAGAATTGTTTGTGGCTGCATAGAGAGTGTTTTTTCTCTTTCTTTAGGGATCTCAGAGCACAAAAAAGCAGCACTTATATACATGTAAATGTCTAAAGAGGGCCCTGCTAAGTATGTAACTAATTTTGGAAAGTCTACTGGGTCACTGATTCTTCATAGTGGACATCAAACTAATCTACAAAGAAACAGTTGATTCCACTGAAAATTTAAAATATCTTGCAGTATGCCAGTCAGTCAAAGAAACAAATACCCTATACATCCTCTCCAACACAATTGTGCAAATATTTTAAGCTATCAGAATACAATCTGAAGATCCTTTTGAAGCTAAGTGTGATTTGTAGGAATTAGATTGGGCAGCTTCTCTTCATAAGAGAATCTGAATAGGTGGATTTTACATTTCTGAGTGCGCATATTAGGCTTGAAATTACTTTGTAGTCACTTTGCATTACTTCGTGTAGAGCCTTTGCAGCCATGGGGCTGTTTGAACTCGAACAGAACATTTATTATTATTATGATATCGCATAGTGTGAATTGTTTATATAGTGCCATTTATAATAATTCAAGTTTGATGTTGGATTTAGAGAAAAATTAGCAAAACTAATATGGCCTGTCTTTCAGGGGTAGTAGCAACAAAGCATTGCTCAGAGTAGGCTGCTTTAAACAAGAGCCCATAGATGGTTCTAGTACTGACCTTTAAATTGCTAGTTATTGTATTAATTTGAGGATTTCTTTTATATCTTTAAAGTGATTATCTCTTCTTATTCCCAGTGAATTCTCCCACCTGCTGGCTTTGGCTCTTCCTCCATGGAGTCTCCTTTCCCTCACACTTTCTGCTGGCTTTGTATCTGTCATTGTTGACTCAGTTTCTTTTCATTGTGCTTCTTTCACCTTTACCCTCTCTCATCTGTCTCACTGGGCCACACAAACTTCTGCTTCTGTGTATTTTTCTCCATGAAGCTTGATGCCTATGCGTACGAATCTTTTAGTCTCTTTTATTTGTCAAAGTGCATCTCTCTGTGACTGTTGTAGTTTATACAGGAAATGTGTTGAGAAGCTGGGTGTTTTGATCCTAGAATAGTATGTAATTATGTACAAAACACTTGGAAATGCAGTCTTAAGAGATAGAATCGGCATGCAGTCCCAATCCCGTTGAAGTTCTTACCAACTTAATTCCAAACATTTGTCTAGCTAAGTTACAGATAGCTAACAAACAATTTTGAAAAGACCAAATGTGCCACTGGAGTCTGTACTATTAAACTCTGCCTGAGAAATCTGGAGTTGGATGGAATGGTGAGTTACTACCCAAACCCAAGGAACTCAGCAGCATGCCATATTCCATTAAAATGGGTATATGTCTGCTCAAAATTAAAAACTGAACGAGGTTACAATGGCAATATTAAGTAATTTTCAGCAGGAACTTCAGCATGAAAACTCTGAAATTAGATTGAGCCAAGGAAGAAATTTATTTTAAGCCTAAAGTGTAGGTTGCAATGTAAAGCCTGTCTTCTTCCTTGGGTTGCCTAGAAGGGATACAGTCTTAGTGAAATAAAGAGAAGATGTAACTACTTTGTGAAGCTGGTTTACCTGAGCTAACTTTAAACTAGCTTGTGTCTGTGGTGTTAGTGTTGTTGAGCACAGGAAAAATCTCAAGTGCCTGAATATTTACCCACATTATTTCACTTCTCTAGTTTGCCCCAAGTTATGTCTACCACTGCTAGCAGTATCCACTAACCTAGTTAAAACTTAGCTCAGGTATGTCTGTCTGCTTGTGCTGCAGTCAACGCAGTGCATTGTAGATGTGTTCCCTTATATTTGAAGGCTATAGTTGCTATGTCTTCTGTGTTGTATTTGCTGTGCAATTCCCTATATTATGCACCTGATCAAAATTCTTCAAATTGTTAGATCTTTAAGATGATGTGGTATTCTACATGTATTTTGCAACATGCATATATGACATCTGTGTGTATGAGTGCTGCATAAGTACATGTTACTTTAGAGTGTGCTACCTTTATAAATGAAACCCAAAATGTTTAACCGAGTTGATGTTTGTCAAGATTGATTCCAGGAGAATCCATGCATTTTTTGTTCACTGCTTTCTTTGGGCTGGATGATCTTTTTATATGCTTATATTCTTAGGATTCGTCAGTTGCTGCTCTCCAAACTGTGCTTCAAACTCTGCTGCCAGTTTTCACATTTAAAAGTCTTCACACTGTAAAGTTAATGTTATCTAAGAGTACTCTTTCTTTGAAATTCTTTTATCAAAATGAAAAAAAGGAATGAAAGACTGCTGTTTCCTGTATGTCATATCTCCCGGTATTCTGTAAATAATAGGCTTAGTGTTTTGTTTTGTTAATCCTTTTAACTGTATTCTCAAACACAGAAAATTATAGCAAAGCTCTCCAGTAAGTAAGAAGTATTTTCTTTCACAAATTATTCTTCCAGTTGCAACATAAGACCATCCTTTGGCACACTCCAAATTTGTGCATCTCATTATTTTTTGTACCCCTTTGGGGTTTTTTTGTTGGTTTTTATTTCTTTGTTGGTTTGGTTTTTTTGGTTTCCTTTTTTTTTTTCTTTTGGAGGGGGGGTGGGATTAGTTTAAAAATTGTTTTCCTCAAGAGAAAGGACATTTTCAGTCCTCTTCATTCTTCTATAGATTGTTCTGTGGAAACAGGAAATGTTCATCTTGTTTTGATCTTTGAGGCTTTGTCATCAGTTTCCTCAGAAGAAATGGCAAAGAACAGCCTATCTTCTCTTTCTCTTAAATCATACAGGCCATAAAGAACCATCCAGTCCCAGACTTCAAGATTTGGTGGGACAAGTAAATAAAGTTAACGGTAGAGCTTGCGATCTCATATAGACAGCACTAACGTGAGCAGAGGTCTTGTGTTTGTGAATCTGAGATACAAGATACACTAAATGTCCTGTTGAAAGTTGTACTGATTTTTATCTGGATTGTTTCTGATAGTTCTTTATCTCAGGTGGCTTTAGGACAGTAATGGTCAAAAAGAAAAAAAAATCACAGAAAACAAAATTCATGTAACATGAAAAATGTGTCAGGGTTACTATAAATACTGCCTGGTACAAGATACTATCTGTCTGGTTTGTATAGTGAACTTAGAAGGGAGTAGGAATGCCAGTATGCTTGAGCTGTTATTTTAAACAGTGAAGAGAAATGCAGTTTGAATGCAATTATCTATTGTTGTAATGCAAAGATCTTAGAAATGAGTGTGTGTTTGTCCTAATGAGAACATCTCCCTGGTCCTTTCAAATGTGAAAGAACTAACTGATTATGAAACAGAAATCCTTTGGAAGTAGGAATGTGTTTTCTATCAGCCCTTTTCATAACGGAGAAGTATCTCTAGCATCCTGAATACATATGTGTTCCCTTTTTGTGTTTTGACATGACAGCAATCATGTTAAGAAATTGTTATCACAGCCTGAAATGTAGAATAGATCCCGTGTAAGATTTGCTGCTCCTTTCTTTCTAGTCTGGACTTTCAGGGGAGTGACTGGCAGTGCTCCAGAAGTGAGTGTAGCTCCAGCTGGGGAGATGAATATCATCTTATTCTGTATCCTTGGAATAATTAATGTACAGTAAATGCACCATTAATATTAATTGTGTGAAGTTTAAATATTTTTTAATAATATCTGAAGTATTTATCAAAATTCTGAGGAAAGTGAAAATTTGTGGACTTAAGGAAATTTTAAGCAGTGTACACAAAACAATAGGTAAAACTTCATGAAACAGTTACTTTTAGGATTCATAAAATTTGGCAAACATGTTTAGTTCTATTATTGCTTATGAGAACATGATGAAGATGCTAGAACAAATCTTTATTATATCCACTAATGAGATACACAGAAAATACTTTTGTCCTTTTAGAAAGGTATTTAACATTAGCCTTTATCTATTTGCAGTCTTACACGTTTCTCAGAGTTTTGTTTTAAGGTCATACATGAATTAGAAACATGTTGCCATACTCACAGAAGTCATTTGAAGTTTCAAAGATAGAACAAACCCTGAAATATTAACTGAAATCTATCCTACAGAATATATTCTAAAGCATTTACTTAATACAGAAAATCAAGGAAATTGGTATGTTGGTACAAACAACAACTCTCTCCTTGGTACAAATCCTTAAAATTCTGTTAAGTCGCTCAAACATTATAGTTACTGAAAGATACGCTCTGTATATATGAAAATGAAGAGGAAACACATCTACGTGAAATGTCCTTATTGGTTTCAAGGACAACCAATATTAATGGTTGTTAAATTTGTTTTAGTGGGTAAATGCATCATGAAATTTCCAGGTTTAAAATTGTTTTCTATAACTGATATATAAAGAATAGGGTTCCTTTATTCAGAAGCAAAAAAGAAGGAAGCAGTGGGTTATTGGAAAGGATGAGGAGCTATGAATTATACTGCAGACTCAACTAGGCAGAAACTAGAGAAGGAAGGTGGGTTGTGGAGTGGGAACTGAAGGTTAAAAAGCTGTGGAGCCCTTGGGACAGAAGAAACTTGCGTTAGAAACATCCACACTTCTTGTAAGCAGAGCAGCCTCTGTGGCCTGTGGTGCAGCCAGGGCAGTTGTTCGTGCAGATGATGATGATGCTCTGTCTACGTTCCATTTCTTGGATCTTTCCCACATTACGTGACATTTTCTCTCAAATGAATCTCCCCACTTCTTAACAGGCCCCACCCATCCATCCCTCTTGAACACACTGTTTTTACAGCTCAACCTTGCCATTCATAGCCCAGATGTCTGTTGATACTTGTCTTGTTCTTTTGGCTGCCTTATCGTTGCTCACTGCAGCTGCAGGCCTCTTCACAGAAGGAAGAACCACCTTGGTTTTTGGCATTGTATAGATACGACACTTACCAAGTTATCTGGGAAAAAAAAAAGATATGCTAACATGCTTGCCTTATAAATGAACCAAAAGGGATCAAGTAAGCATAGGAGAATCAGAACAAAATTCTACTTGCTCAGATTTAGTCATAAAGCCTAGCCTAAACTCTCTTATTTTTAAAATCCAACTCAATCAATATCAATATTATAAAATATAATTTAGAAAGCATATTCTGTGTCATTTCTGTTGTGGAAGAACTCTGAGAAAAGCAGAATAAAGAAAGGCAAATTTTAGCAAGTCCAGAGATGTATACTAAATGCAGAATTTTACTTTGTGTGTCATTTGAGATCTATGACACAGATTACGTGAAGTACTTGCATTAAAAAAAAAAAGGTATGAACAGTACTCTCAGATCTTAAAAATTACATTGTCCATTTTTAAAGAATTTAATTTTGCATAACGCTGCACAAAATTAAAGTAAAAATATATTTAAGACAAATACCTTGGCACTATGTAATTGTTTTGTGTTTGGGCAGTAATCTCTAAGATTAGAGTTGGGTAGCTAATGTCAGCTAACACTAAATATTATAACACATTTGGGACTCCGCCATACAGCACAAACAGGAGGAGATGCATAGCAGTGGAAACAAGAAAAACATAAATTTAACACAATAAATTTACATTGAAAGTGCTTTAGGGAGCAAGCCTACTTAATTGAAGAGGGCATAAGCACATGTTTAGCTGCTGTGTTTAATAGAGAATGTGTAATACATTCCTAAAAATAATCATATACTTAAAGAGCTTAACTGACGTAAAGGTAACTTAACAGAGTCATGGAATAAAAGCCTGTGTTTTTCTGAAATATATAATTTAAGGATCCTTTTTTACAGGCATAAAATGTATGAGCTTATACTGAAGACAAATGTATGTTTAATATGTAGCATTGTTCTTCTGTATGTCCAGGCAATGCAGTTAACTTCTTTCTTTTTTTTTCCTCCTCGTCCTGGCCGCATTAGTTACACGAGTAGTTTATTCCAGGGCTACAAGACTTAGCAGTAAATAATTAAGCTCATAGGTAAGATTTTTAGTTTGGCACAATGTACTTTTTCCATAGTACAAAGCAATAGAATGGTTGAAAACATCACCACTCAATGCCACAGCATTATTTAAAGATAAAACCTTCAGTGTGTCTCAGGCTTTAAATATCTAGACTTCAAGATCAGTTGGATCCAAAGTAATATTAAGGGGAAAAATATATACTTTTAAAATTCTGATTTAAGTTATTTACATTGGAATGGATTTCTTTCTCAAAATAGTCCAGCTTAAATTTAACATTTAAAGTGTGAAAATACTTATATAGACCTAAATCTGCTGCAGTCTATTATAAGAATTAAAATAGACATTCAGACCTGTTGCATCAGTGAATTATCTTCAAATTTCAATGAAACAAAGGCTTAGGCTTTTTTAATTGCTGTCAGAATCAAAGGAAGACATGTTAAATTTCTCAGTTTAGTCATTCTGTGTGAAAATGTTGCCATGTCATCCATTTAAGTGTCTATCATTAAAATGTTTTTAATTAGAGTGAATGCTAGTACTTACCTGTTTTTTTACTGCAGAAATATATTTCTGCTTCACAGTAACATGTTTCTGTTGTTCCTCAATGTGCATGCTAATTCAGGGCTGAAAAATCCAGTGGTAACTAATAGGTTAATCTAACTTATTTTCACAGAATACTCTGATTAGAAAGGGACCCACAAGGATCATCAAAGTCCACCTCTCAAGTGAATGGCCCATACAGGGATTGAACCCACTACCTTTGCATTACTAACACCAAGTTTTAATCAACTGAGCTAATCTCAGGGTTCTTTTTTCAGGTTATTTTCCTGGCAGTCAGGTATCTACTTCATTTTAGAAAGTGTAGGAGACTGTTTCTTTATGTGTCTTTAGGTATCTTTAGCCACTTTAGAAAAGAAATCTCTGCTTACCAGAAATTATTGACCAGTTCACTCACTAGAATAAAATAGTCCTTGTATAAGAAATGACTAAACTGTAGATACTTTACTAATCTAATAAATGCAGAACATTTTAAAAATACTATTTTGAATATAATTCTACTTTCCATGTCAATGCGGTGCAGCAAGATAAAAAAAATGCTTTATTTTCTAAAGAATTAATTAATTCAGCGTAATTAAATGTAAAAAAAAGGGATTTAAATGTGCATTACATAATAACAAAAACAAACAACTAATTCAATGTAAGAGCTCATGCTTTATTGAGCAGCAGCCTAGTCTAATGGTTCAATGAATCAGTGACAAAGAACTTCTGCTTAGGCAAATAAAAAACAAGATTTAAAATCTGCTATTTAAATCAAGGGTTCCTGCTTGCTGGTTTGAATTGTCATTAAAATTGGTGATTTAAATAATTTGATTTGAATCAATCCATCCTGTTAAATGGCTAAATAAGAGAAAAGTATAAAATACATAGCCAGGGGACTGGAACAACCCCCTTGGAGCTTCCTCCGCACCCCTGCTGCTTTTGGTAAATGTATCTTAAGGCTTTAAAAGTACCTTATCTTTACCTGACACAAATAAATTATGATAAACAAGAACTGACTCTCCCCTTCGTATTTTTCAATGAATGTGATACACTAAGTATTTGTTTAGGGATTTGAAAAAACCAGTAAGTTGGACAGGTAACAGATGGGTCTGGGAACTGCTTCAACTCATCCTCAGAAATGTGAGTTTATCTCATGGTGGAATGGAAAAACTATATTTGCTCTGTTATTTTGGTGTGACAAATGAGTCTTCCTTTCTGAGGTTTATCTGGTCTCTGGGTCATTTAACAATGAAAATTGAAGTTTCAGATATTGTTAAAGGCAACTCTTAGGGAAATATTTCAGGCCATGTGCACCTTGAGGAGCCAGCTCCCCCAGGCTCACTCCCTAGCAATTGAAGAGAAGTAGATTTCCACAATTTTGCCTATAGGTGGGAACAGGGAGTGTGTTGTGGTCCTTCGGTTAGTCACAGAGCCAACAAACCCCAAGCGATTTCTTTTTGGCAGAAAAAATGGTCAGCCTGAAGCTGTAGGAGATGAGCACATGGCTCCTGCAAAGATCCCCTGTGGGGGGAGTTCCTCCAGCCTTCAAGCATGGGAAACCTGAGGAGCAGCAAGTTACCCTGGCATGTCTCACCACTCCAGCATCAGGGCTGTGAAGTGGCTGCACTCATCCTTGACCTCCATAGCTGTAAGCGGTCTGGGAAGTTAAAACAAGGCTAGGGGACCAGTGGCTGGATGGTGGGTTGGTGAGGGGTGACCTAAAGGGAGTAAGAGGCAGAGTGGTTGGGCAGGGACAGAAGGACTTGGAGGGAAGCAGCTGCAATATGGGAGAAGCTGGAGGATGGAATAGCTTTGGGCAGTGAGCAGCAGACCTGAACGAAGGGAAAGATACAGGGGTATGGAAAGAGAAAGGGAAGATGTGTGGCCTGGATCATGGTTTTTGAAGTGCTTTTTCATTATTACAGTCTTGCAGTATTCCTTATATTCCTTGCATTCTCCCAATGGTAACTTCTTTTTCCCATGAAAATATACTCAGTTTATTGAGAAACAGACATTATGCCAATAATGCATTTGCCCAAATGCATTTAGTATGATATACTTGTAAAAGTATTTACCGTCACAGTATATATGTGATAGAGAGTAATTTTTTTTTTTTTTAAATTGCCATTCTTCAGCACTGAGTGGTTTGTTACTCTGATTCTTTGCCTGCATGAGGTTAATGCCTCTGTGTTAGAAGCTGTGAACATTGTCACAGGAGCTGTGCAAATCAGAGTAAAACTTCATGTCATGCAGCTATGATATTGTAATGCCTCTCAGATGTATGATCTCTCTTAATTTGAACAACCTGTAATAATTTGGATGCAGAATCCTCTCGGGACTGAGATGGGATAGTGCTGTGTGAATTGACTGTCCTTCATCCTTCCCATATGGAGGAGTTATCAGGTGTTCAGTTGGAGTTGTTCACAGACACAAAACACTGCAGCAACAAACCTGAGGTGATAAAATTCAGACTGAAACAATAGTATAGAAAGGTATATGTTACTGACATCCTGATTCATACCAAGAGACTTGGATATTTTTTATATATAGTGTGGGTAAAATCTTGTCCCTGTTTAATATATGAGCCATAAACCAAAAGAAGTGTTTACAGTACTAAAAAGACAAACAAGGCAAACAAAGAAAACGCTTCATGTTTCAAGCATTTAACTATTTCAAGTAATAAATAATTATTGGTAGATAATTTATTATACATTTTGATTTTACAGAGATTGTATAGTCTTACATAAATACTGGGAAATCCGTTACCAATGCCTTACAGTACCTATGCTGTTCTACCTTATGAAGTCATAGAAATCAATTACAAGGCAATTTTAGCTAGCTGTGCATAGCAAATTTATAGAAGTGTTTCTCATCAAATTAAAATTAAAGTAGCGTTTCTGCTCTGAAGCTTCTCAAAAAAAAAAAAAAGAGGTGGATTTTAATATGATAGTTCTGCCATCTGTAAGAATGTGTAGTAAAAATTCAAACAGATAGAAAGGGGGAAAGGGGTTAAAATGAATAGCTGTTATTCATTACACTGCATCTGATTTCACCTGTTTCAGCTCAAACACAAAATAGGGTTTTTTAAAAAATATTAATCTCTGAAAATGACAGGTGTCAAGGCCCTTTTGTAATACACATACAAAAAAGTTACGGTCAAGAGGTCATATCACTGCAATGTATTAGGCAGTATCCTTCTCTCTTGTGGTATTTTCCTTGTTTGAAGTGTTTCCAATGAAAGATACTTGCTGTAATGCACATCAGTAAAATGATCTATTTGGGAACAGCTTTACATGGTAAAGGAAACTGTGAGAATACTTTGGTATTTTGTACGTCTTCTCTCTTAGCAGTTGCATGTTTAGAAATCTCTGGGATGCTGTAAAGCACACAAAGGATATATGGCTTACAGGAACATATGTGTTTTGGGGTTGAATTTTATAAATATTATTCTCGTAGTGAAAACAATTTAATATTCTTCTCATAGTGAAAGCATTTTTTTCTTTGCATTCTTTAAAGAGTGTTCTGATGCCCTGAATATGAAACTCTTTATTTCATTAAGCTGTTTTTCAGTACTTTCTTCGTGTTTTCATCTGGCTATGAACACCACAATCCATAAAAAAACACAGTGTGCAAAATAAGGTGTTTACACACACAGAGGGAAAACAAAAAATTAAGAGTTTGAAAACTTGCATTGGCATGCTTATAGTAAAGACAGGGTTTATTTTAAGGCACAGTATAAAAGGCCGGTTTCAGAGGCTCTCCTTGAGCTCTGTGAGCTGAATGGACAATTTTTTACAGCTTCACTTTGTCTTTGGGCACATCAAAGCTTGGACACTGTACCTACCTGAGCGGGTATTTTGAGCCAAATTATTTAATGTGCTACATAACCATTAAGAAAAAAGCCCAGAACAATAAGGATGAAGACTTTGAACATTTGCATATAAAGTTCAATTTTGAAAATAGGTCTTTTTTTTTTGACACACAAGTCTCCAAAGTGGTTTTTCCCAGAACCTTGTGAATGAGTTATTGGATGTGGTGATAACTGCTAGAGACAGTTTGTTTTCCAGTTTTGTTCAGTTATTTTGGGTAGGGGTGGAGAAGACAAACTAGTGACAAAATTATGGTACATTTTATGCCAGCTTTAAACCCACATCAAAGTGGGATCCCTAATTAGGGATTTAAGAAAAGTGGGTTATAAAAATGGGAGCCAGCTAATTGTTCTAAGGTGCCCTGAGGGGAGGAGGAAGGGCCCGCTCAGCAATTCTGTGCCCCAGCATCATGCATAGGAAGGACTGGAAAACTCAAGGAGCTTACGCTTTTGAAAAGTGAAGTGAGATGGGGAGTGGGGTTTTTTTTGTCTCTAGCAGAAGAACATTTATTGTGTTCCTTTGGATCAGAATGGATAGCAGTACTGCTTGCATCATGTAGGCTTTGATGTAGGAAAATTCTGCAAGGTTTACTCTGTAGATTGATAGGAAATGATATTTTGATTTAAAAAATAATGTTCATAATTTCCTTTTACTTCTGGATGGGCTTGTGCAGCATGTTTACATGTGTAGGCAGTTGAGGATTTAAAAATACTTGCTGCTAGTCTTTACCGAATTGAGAGAAGAGAATGGAGAAGACAAGAGGAGTCCAGGAAAGAATTGAGGAAAAAATACAATTTTTTGTTTAGAAGTCTTTAAAAACACTAATTTTTTTATGAGATTGGTAGAATACTGCAGAGACAGGATTGGCTACTGCATGTACAGGAGGAACAAGAGGACTGCTCAGAAAACAGGAGATGGTAGTTGCAAGGAAATAGGAAGGCAACAGATAAAAAAAAGAATGGAAGAAAGATTATTGAGAATTACGAAGTGTAGAGGAATCTGTATCAATAAGAAACTTTACAAACAGTATTAAGAAAAATAAAATACTCGGTATACTGCTTCCACTCCACAATTTGCTGAAAGCTCAAAAACACAAAGACTATATGAGAAGGAAGGATGGAAGACAGTATCTGGGAATGAACATTTTAGGGATTCTGCTGAGTTTCTGATTGCTGTATAAAGCGTGTTTCTCCCTGTTACCTCATTTTATGGTATTCCCCAGAATGCACAAAATGTTAGATGTCAAGATCATAGCAGTGAAATAGAGATATTCTGAACTTCTATTCCTGCTTAAACAGTCTATATCTAACAGTCTGCTGAAAATTGTTATTTTGATGCATTTTTATGTATGGTGATCTTTAGGGGTAAAACTAGAGGGATAGCTGTTACAGCTAGGATGGGATGGGAATGAAAATTAGTGAGTACCTTTGTGTGTTGTGAGGATGAGCAATTGTGAGGAGAATAGACCAATTCTAAAATTCAAGTGTAATATCTTTGGCAGCATTAAATGTGTGATCACTACTTTGGTCGTTGCAACAGGAAAAGGAGAGGTTATATACAGAAATAATCGCTGCATTTTTTTTTTTTTGAGCTTTAGCTCTTTTTAAATAGCAGAGTATCAGAACCTGTGTCCAAAAAATAGGAAAAAACCCCAAACCATAAGGACTGACTTTGGGAGTTGCTAAAGAAAAGGCAATGCAGAAAGAAGGACAAGAGAGTACATGGAGTTAAAAAGGGATGAGTAGAAACAGGAGGAAAGAGCTTGCAGAAGACATAAATTACCTTGGAAATGATAAAATTATTCAGTCTATGAGGCAGTAAATGTGGCATTATGATACTGAACAACTAATGAGCAACAACTACAAATGTATTAAAATATATCAATACAGTATTCTAACTTCAGTCATTCTGAAAACTTTGCTCTGACTTCATCTGTTATGATACTACATTGATGTAATTGTCTTGTACTAATTTTATACTCCAGTCTTCAGACTCTTTTTGGTCTGTCAGCCCAGCAGTCTGTGCACAACTCCTAATGTTAGTGGCATTAAATAATTAAGGCCAAAGTTACTGAATTTTATCACATCCTGGAAATGTATTTGATTATTTTTTGTAAGTAATGAAGATTGGCCTGGAAGCTTAGGTTCGTAGCCATGATTCACTTAGTAGCAGTGCATGAATAAAGGTTTACAGAATTATAATGGAGTATAGATAGGAAAGCAGTAACATAAAAGACAGGAAAGCAATAACAAATAATGGTGGTTCTTTGGCATGTAACTAAAATAAATAAGAAGTGCTTGAGACTTACTTTCTCAAATTTTGGATGTAGAGCTTCTTGACAGTATTGGATGAGGTAGAATAGGAGGCTGAAATAATCTTTTCTAAAGTAGACAAATAAGAACCTGAATAAGTGCATTAATTAAAATTTGTCTCTCAAAATACTGAAAGCTCTTAAAACCCAAGGTACCTTGGAAGATGAAGTGTTCAGTACTTCTGAGGACAGCATCCTAGGTCATTAACGTGAGAAAGAGAGGTGTGCATCTTATTTTTATAAGTGGGCATTAGTGAGATCCAAGTAGTTTTTGGTTCTTGTCCCAGCTGTGCTGTAACAATTTTCAGTAACTTTCATGTTCATTCATTACTTTGGAGCTTTTTTGATGTGTTCCTCCATTTTGCAGAATGTAGGAGAGACTGTTGCTCCAGTAGGTCATCTGGTGTAACTAAAATGAAATAAAGACAAAAACACTGGAAGACAATCTAATAATGTAATTTAAAGGGGAGGAGGGGGGTGGTACTCAATTATCTTTTTTTATCAGTTTACGTAATTAAGGTTCTAATTTTATCATACTCTGAGCTAGTATTTTTTTCATGGATAAATATTCTCAAATTTTCATAAGCGGACTACTTTGTTTGGCAGCACTGATTATTAAGATACCAATGTTTTTCATTCACAAATGTTAGTGAATCAAGCAACCACTGAAATTTGAAATGAAGCATATTGCCTAATTTTTGAAAAAAATATCCCTGCCTGAGAACAGTATCCAGTTTATTTTTATAGGAAAGTTATCTTAAAATCCTTGAAAGAATTACTTCATATTTTTTAATATTATGTCTAAAAGAAAAACAAATAAGATCGGCATATTTTAGTCTTCCTTAGTACCATTCTCACTCAAGAAGAAAACTGGAACATTTTCTGTTAGAGGTTTTCTTTCTAAGTAAAATGAACATTTCTGCCCATTAACAGAATTGGAGGATTTTTAAATAGTTGTGTAATATCCCCTAAAAAAGTTATACATCTAGTTGCTACAGCCAATGCATATATTCACTTAGGCATTGCAAAACAAATATCTAGCATTGCATTGTAATTCAAAGAAACAATGCTGTAGGAAACAGTCAAATAGAAAAAGTAATTTGCAACAGGTCAACTGCAGAATATTTTTATAGTGCTGTGTTCATCTGCATGATTCGACACCTTCTAGAGTGTTGATTAGATAAATAACTATCTGCTCAGACTTCTCTTTCTGGCATCCAGTTCTGTATTACTAGGGACTTCATTTTGTTGGGGCAATCTGTGGCTATCTCGGTAGGAAAGATTTATGCTTCACTTTTGCGTCTTGGTTGATGTGAATTAGTTGTATTCAGGTATGAATTCAGACCATTGATTTTAGAGGACTTTGTCTCTGCTCAGCACATTTTAGCAGTTTCTTATTTGGGTGTCTTAGGTTTAGGCAACCTAAGTTTGAAAACAGTGTTCTAGACACATTTGCAGAAAGGACTTAATGGTATTGGGTTTTAGTTCATGCAAGACAAAGATGATTCTTTGCTGAGCTATTATATCCAGGAAAAACAACACTTTTAAAAATTAGGTGCCTGAACCTGTAGCTGTTGACTCCCTCAAAGGCAGAGAGGCCCTGCAGTGAGACCTCAACAAATTAGAGGGCTGGGCAATCACCACCCATATGAAGTTCAACAAGGGGAAAGTGCTGGATTCTGCACGTAGGATGGGGCAACCCTGGAGGTACGTACAGACTGGGAAATGAGATGGTGGAAAGCAGTGCCATGGAAAGGGACTTGGGGATCCTGGTGGATGGCAAGTTGAACATGAGTCAGCAGTGCCCTGGCAACCAGGAGGGCCAACCCTGTCCTGGGGGGCATCAGGCAAAGCATTGCCAGCCGGTCAAGGGAGGGCATTGTCCCACTCTCCTCTGCACTGGGGCGGCCTCACCTTGAGTATTGTGTGCAGTTTTGGACACCACAATGTAGAAAAGTTATTAAGCTATTAGAGAGCATCCAAAGGAGGGCAATGGTGAAGGGCCTTGAGGGGAAGCCATGTGAGGAGAGAGTGGGGGTACTTGATCTGTTCAGTCTGGAGAAGAGGAGATTGAGGGGAGACCTTATTGCAGTACAACTTTCTTGTGAGGGGAAGAGGAGGGACAGGCACTGATCTCTGTGGTGACCAGGGGCAAGACCTGAGACAATGGCTTCAATTTGTGTCAGGGGAGATTTAAGTTGGATATTAGAAAGAGGACCTGCATCCAAAGGGTGGTTGTGCACTGGAACAGGCTCCACAGGAAAGTGGTAACAGCACTAAGACTGACAGAGTTTAAGAAGTGTTTGGATGATACTCTTGGGTACGTGGTGTGACTCTGGGGAATGGTCCTGTGCAGGGCTAAGAGTTGGATTCAGTGATCCTGATGGGTCCTTTCCAACTCACCATATTCTGTGATTCTGTGCTTGCTAATACAAGGAGAACATTTCAACTGAATAGTTATTAAATATTGAAATGTGTGAAAGAGATTATGTGAAATTAAATATTTAATTTTGCTTAATATCTTCACAGAAATATTTCAGCTGTTTTATATTTTGAGAAGATACTAAAATGTGTGATCTCAATATTGTATGAGCGAGTAGCTTGACAAATTTCATAAATGCTATTTAAGGCATATACAATCTCTATGCTGTATGAGTATGAAACTAAAGGACTAGAAGTGATTTCTTTGATTGTGAAGTCATTTCCTTTTAAATGGAAACATTAGAAATTTATCAACTCCACATAAGTTTATCCATATAAGTTACTCCATGTAAGTTTATCTAGTTGCATGCGGATTCTTAGGGCTAGCAAAACTTGCGAACAGAGCAGATAAATGACTGGGGAAAGAGATAAGAGGTAAACAAATTATTAAGAAATTAATTGAGAAGCTGTT
This sequence comes from Sclerurus mexicanus, assembly GCA_013396755.1. Classification (NCBI taxonomy): domain Eukaryota; kingdom Metazoa; phylum Chordata; class Aves; order Passeriformes; family Furnariidae; genus Sclerurus; species Sclerurus mexicanus. Next base: position 38,041 of record VWZF01005593.1, read on the forward strand.
GTAAACAATCTGAGTAATTTATCTCAGTGAAAACAAAACAAAACAAACAACAACAAAAACAAACCCCACCAAAAAAAAGGAAACTACAAGCAAAAATTCCTAAACAACCACAAGATTATATACAAAACCTTCACTTCAAAACCTCCAGGTAGATTTTTCCCCTAAGTTTCAGTGAAGCCCAAATTTCACCCCATGCTCTCACTACTAGCAGATGAGCCACAGTAACAACCAATATTAAACTAGACTAAGATAGCTCACTTGTTTTCTATAAATCAAAGATGTTCACATAAACAATTACCAGTTTGTGGCAGACTGCCAAGTGTATATTTCTTACTGTAACTACCAGTGATCATCATGGGGATTGTCATGCTTTTCCCTCTTGGAATGCACATTCCAGATTAATTGTGCTAAGAGCTTATTCACAGCTTGTTAAATCATATTTGATTCAGGGAAATATTTGGGTAAAGCAGGGTGTCTCCAACATGCTTAATGAACACAGCAGACAACCAGTCTTCAGTGCTATGGTAACAGATTTATTCAGCTTTATTTGGGAAAGTTTTGGGTTAAAGGCTGTCCGTGGTTCAACACTCATTAAAACCATTGGAAATGGTACGTTGAATCATAGAATCATGGACTGGCTGGTTGGAAGGGACTTTAAGGATCATTTAGTTCCAAACCCCTGCCATGGGCAGGGACACCTTACACTAGACCAGGTTGCTCAAAGCCCCATCCAATACGGCCTTCCTTGAGCACTTCCAGAGATGGGGCATCCACAGCCTCTTTGGGCAAGCTGTTCCAGTGTCTCACCACACTCACAGTAAAGAATTTTTTTTTGCATATCTAATCTAAAACTATTTTCTTTCAGTTTGAAGCCATGCCCCCTTGTCCTGTCACTACATGCTCTTGTAAATGGAATCTCTCCATTCTTCCTGTAGGCTCCTTTCAGGTGCTGGAAGGCTGCAGTTAGGTCATCCCAAAGACTTCTCCAGCATGGATAATCCCAATTCTCTTAGCCCTTCTTCATAGGAGAGGTGCTCCATCCCTCTTACCATCTTGGTCGCCCTTGACTCAATGAAATGATTGAGAAAGAATGTATTTTTTATCTTCCTTGCCTTTAATAGCTATAAGGCCTTTCTCTTTTCCCTTTCACTGCTAAGGATCCATTGACTTTTGTGAGACTTTGGTAATAATATTGCAAATTACTGTAAGCTACTTGTTTCCTTTGTGGTATTAATGAGCCTTATGATACAAATGTTCTATTTCATACCTCAGTTAGTGTTTTAGATTGGATCCATAAAGCCTCCTAAGTAACCATCCTCTGTCTGTCAAGGGAAAAGTGTAACATACAAGAGTTTTAGCCCAAAAAGTAAATGTTTCCTTGCTGATCAACTGTCACCTAAAAGGTAAGTGGTCCTTTGGGTTCAGAATTCTTATGGAATCCATTCTCATCCCTTCTAGTTACAAGGCAAGGGAATCCCAAAATCTTAGCTTGTGCCTCTTTATTCATAATCCATTTTAAGTGGCTGTGTGTATGCTTTGATCTTGTGTAGGTCTCTTGTTGGAAAACTCTTGTTAAAAGTTGTAAATTTATGATGAGACACAAACGTGTCTTAATCTAACCATAAACATAAGCTAACACATAAGAAGAAAAGTATCAATCAGCACTTTATTTCTGATGCTGAGGTACAGAAATATTCAAACAAGTTTACATTTTTGAACTGAGTAATCTTTCTTATATCTATGCCGTTAAGACAATGTTTGACCTTCAGGTTGTTTTTGCCTGTTACTGGCAAACAATTTTATATGCAATGTCTCTCTTGAATTACAGTTGAAAGTTGGTTTTTTTTGCATAGAAAGCATTGCTAAAAATTTTGTCAAGATGTCTAATGTTTTTAGTAACTGAAGGTGAACTATTTTTAAAAGATGCCTGAGAGCCTGGTTTGATGTTATTAGTCATTCATGTTTAAATATTTTATTATGATGCCATTAATCATAATCCCTAAATGTTCTTCTTCACTTTCTTTTGTTCATTTTCTTTCCAAAGGAGTTGCAGCACTTTGCAGGGTCAAGCAATAGTGAGTGGTGATGGTTGCTAATAGCTCAGTGCAAAAAGTGCTATCAGTGGCATGACAAAAGTGGAAATTCAGAGCCTTCTCTTGCATCATCTTTGAATCCAAAACACCCACTGAAGTAAAACATCAGGGACAGATGTAGGTCAGGATGTTTAGGTCACCATAAAACAAGCAGGGTAGATGTTCATCTCCTCTTGAATCAACAGCATCCTTTATTTTGGGGGGATTTTTTCTTTATATGTAAAGAAAGCAGTATCATTTCAGACCAGCTATCCAAATTAGAGCAGTCCAGGGCATGACTGTTCATTGATTTCCTATTTGATTATGAGTGAACAAAAAAATATGGGATGCTTTTTTAAAAATAAGCTCTTTGAAACCCTATTGAAAAGGATCAAGAAACTGGAAGCATTAGGAATATAATGGTGGTCCCTTGATCTGCCTCATTAGTTCAATGGGATTTCAAAAGTGCAGTTTTTAAAATATTGTTCCCACACGTTTTTTGAATTCTAATCAAAAGGTAGATCGATCAGCAGTAATGTCTTGGATGTAAAGCCTGCAGTTTAAATAGCTAGCCAGAAATTGCCCATACTTTTCTTGATATATCTTTAAAACAATTGCTGTATGATGGGGTAGCAATCATTGCAGGGATAAGGGAGCCTAAAAATATATTTCTTTCAGAGTCATAACAATAAAATATAGTTTCATTTGTACTTTTTGGAAATAAAACTGATTTAATGTAAAAAAAAACCTCAGAGTGGCTTCATCTTGGGTATTATTTTTGCTTAAGAAATCAACTTGCAAATTGCACTTGGCAAAGTATTAAGACTGTCATCATTACCCAGTATCCATCACAGAAAATAGTCTTTTGTGCCTACTGGTGTATATTTTGGATAATATAAAGTCACATTAATATACAAAAATTAGTGGAAAACATTTTATGCTGTAAATAAAAAAATGTTGATTATTGTGAAGAATATACACATCTTTTTCGGTAGCATTTTAACAGATATAACTAGAAGCATTAGAGAGGTTAGGCTACAAAGTACTGGTTTTAATTAGATACCTTTTATGAAAAAGTGGGTGATCAATTGTTAACATTTTTCTGATTAAATCTAGTCAAATAAAAGAATAAGAATGCATGTGAATTTTCTGGCCTAATTTTATAAAATAAACTTCTTAGGCAGTAGAAATAATAGAAATATGAGTATGAGATACTGTTAAGAATGGCACAGTATAACATCATTTCCTCTAATACTAAAGAATTTTGTTAAAAAAAACTTTTGGTCTCACAGGTCTTTCAGAGAGGTACTTTGACTTTGAAATATGCTTTAGAGTAGAGTTAGCTCTTTGCTGATGGTAGGAGATCTAAACAGGAATAAATGTCAGTAAGCACAAGTTATCAGTGACTTCTGAACTGAACTAGAGTGAGCATTGTGGTCAGCATCGTAGCATGAATGGGTTATGTTTACGGTTTTGGGGGCAGAAAATACCATATTACAGCCATGCTGAGAACTACCTCAGTATTTTTGCTCCATTCCGTTCCGTTCCATTCCATTCCATTCCATTCCATTCCATTCCATTCCATTCCATTCCATTCCATTCCTCTATTTTCTTTCTTTTATTTCTCTTCTCTTGGGACAGAAGACTAAGCTTTGCCTACTTTTTACCAATATCTGTCTGTCTCTAGATACATGCCCCTGTAATGCTTCTAACCAAAATTTTGCAGGATTGTTAGTACAAGAGGTTGGAATATATGTTAGCATAACAGATTGATAATCCTGCTCTTTTTGATGCCACTTAGAGTACCTATCACCTCAAAAGAAACCATATTTAAAACAAAAACAAAAAAAAGTGAATATGTTTAAAAACTACATACATTAGTTGCTTTACCTTAGCTGCTGAAAATGGATGTGTTTCCAGTTTTATATGAAGTAGTATGTATACTATTGGATTCCAACTCTTTCTTAGAAAGAGATGTGAGAGATCGTTATCTTTCTTAAATATATATGGACAGATTTACATGTTCAAGACTATGTAAAAAAACTTAAACAAAATAGAAGTTTGAAGGGATGTTCAGTGATATGAGGATTTTGAATGTTCATATGCAACTTAGTTGAGTGTTGCAGTCTTTCTCAGATGTAGATACAAACAGTACTTTAAAAAAAATTGCTTGAATGTGGTGTGCTATTGTAGCTGTTTGTATTATTGGGTCTTAAAAATTTATTAAAGTTCATGATCCCTATTGCGCAAGGTATTACAGCAGTACAATGAAAAAACAGTTTGTTTCCTGAAGAGCCAAGAACATTGTGTCTTTGAAGAGGTTTTAGCAATAATAGAAAAAACCAACTTCGAATACTCTCCAGTATAACTGAATAATATTCAGCGGCTGTAGTGTCATCTACATTACAGTAGTGTTTTTTATACTACCAGTGATTTTTCTAGGGTAAGTCAAAACAATGATGTAAATCTCTAAAATAGTATCTATTGTTAGTCAAGATAACCTTACAGCAATGCCTATATCTGGATATGTTTTTATCACAACTGCAGTGCTAAAAGGCATTTTGTTATTAGAACATTTTCTGATGTTTTCAGCTTGTTCTTCGTGGGAAGGTTCTTCACTTTTCCATTAGATCGCTCTGAGCATGCAGAAGAAAGCTACATAACTACACTTATTAGTTTATTTAAAGGACAAGTTTTTGGCGATAACATGGACAATTCAGAATGTGTTTCCTTTCTGTCAACTCCTTGCCCCATCTCCTTCCTTTCACGTAGCCACTGAGGGACTACGTCCAAGGCCATGGTTGCCATGCTCTCAGAGCTGTTGGGAGCCCTGTCTTTGTGCCTCACCTTCCAGCTTTGCTTTTGTGTTTAGCTTTTTTTCCCCAGTTCTTCTATTCTATGGAGCCCTATCCATTCTCCTTCCAGAAACACTGACCAACTTCTGATGGCTCAGTCTTTTTTCCTGCTTAAGGGAGACTTCTCTTCCATGCAGATGGTAATAGAAGTGTACATCCGCTTGCCCAACCTGGCACTGAAAACTGTAAAAGCAGTTTCCCTTTCTCTCCAATGGTGTAATCTGCTATTGGAGAACATAACACTTTCCAAACTGAACAGGAAAAAAAGGTATACCTTCTTCTCTGTAACATGGCAATTGGGATTTATGCCTCTGTCCTGGTTATGCTCTGCCTCTTCTTTCAAACAGCATAAAAGGGGCTCTTGCAAATGGAAAAACTCCAACTTTTTAAGTATTCCTTCTTCCATCTAAGATTCTTAGAAAAATGGTCTTTAGAATTTCTGCTATATTCTTTTTCCTTCTCTCTCTTTTTTTTATTTTTTTTTTCATTTAATCTGATACAACAAAACCTAACTTCATGGCACTTGAGGACATGACTTAGTGTTAAACATGGTACTGCTAGATTAGTTGTTTGATTCGATGATCTTAGGAGTCTTTTCTGACCTTGATGATTCTGTGATTCATTGACCTCTGAAAAATGTTGTAGTTTTGTCCATCTGTTCAGCAGGTAGATGGTTATATTACCCTTGATCAAAAATTTAATTTAAAATTTATTGCTACTTTGTATTTTATGATCAGAAATATTTTAAAATAGAATTATTTTAATAAGGACATAACAATGAAGGGTCCTGCAGTGTCAAGAGAGTTCGAAGTTGTGGCTTTGCATCCCTGCTGGTTGTTCCTGCCCTTGCTCCTGTTGGTTATATAAGGACTTTTTAATTTTAAAAGAGAGTATATTCTCTTAATATTCCAAAAGAATTACAGTCGTCTTCTCTGCAAATTTAAGGAAGTACACTATATATCTGATAAACTCTGTACTTTTTCTCTGAACTAACAAAACACCCCTGTTATACATGGTTTATGTGTGCTTTATTGCAGAACTGCACATCATTGAAGCTTGGAGGGATTTTTTTTTCCTGAAAATGAAAACAATGACAAAAAGATTCCCAATTCTCTAACAGTCGCCTATAAGTAGTGTTTCTAAATCTCATACCTATGGTCCCAGCTAGCCAGTGATTGAGTAGCTCCTATTTCCAGCCCTTTCCATTTGAAGTTTGCAGTATAAGCAGTCCTTAAAGTAGCATTTGTATTTGCTGAGTGTTCCAGTGCCTTGATGACTTCATTAATTTCTGTCTGAGGCTGAGGAACTGTTTTACTTTTAACAGACCTAATGTTTTTTATTATCTCTGTGTTGAGTTTGGGTATGCCATTGTTTGAAATGCACATACTAAGATGTACACAGATTAATATGCGTAAAACCAGGATGGCTGATGGCTAGTGGAAGATACAGATTAATATGGTAAAAAAGCTTGTATACCTTCAAAAACCCCAAACCTCACATCTATAGTTAATGCTTCATTACATGCATAGTGTTGACCCTCACCCATGTTCCTGGATTTTTTTTCTCCTAACTTTGAAGAATTCAAACTATTTCTTATCTCTGAAACACCTTGTTCTTCAAGGAGAATTTTGGTCACTTCTGTATCTTTTTCAAGGTTTTCTTGTTACTGGGGATACAGGAATGTCAGGTGATTTTTCAAATAGCATTACATAAGGCTAGTTAAGGTGGCAAGGCTCATGGCTTGCGGCTCAAGGAAGGAAATTGCTTCATTAGAGCACCAGTGCTTCTTCCAAGTGCTACTGAAGGGAACATACTGAGAGCTATATCAACTATGCATTGAGAAGCCCAGTTGTGCTAGTCTAGGAAAATCCTCTTTTCAGGGAGTAGCCCTCTGCCAACCACCAAAGAAAGGGTTACCATCTTCCTTACAAGTCACTTCAAGGCAAGGCAACAGCATACTGCTTCTGCTTAGGGTCTGCAGGATGTAACATCACAAGCTATCCAGGAGCAAATAAATTTCAGAGACATTTTCAAGCCCTACTAACTGCTAAAATGGTATTTCAGATATTATTCATATTTGTTCAGATACCATTAGGTTCTGTGTGAAAAATCACTTCTGTAACACTGCTGCCCATTTTACTTGTTTAAATGATGACTGGCAGGTTTTAGAAACTGGGTTCAGAGAATAAGGGAACAAATTGCATACCTTGCTCACTGGGCATTCAGCCTGTAAATTATGTGAGGTAGGTACTCTTTTTAAAATCAATACCAAAAAGTATACACAACTTGATTAAATAATACTGTATATGCGTTAATGCTGGTTTCTGTGGCTGACAACCTTCCTACTGGAGTTCACCACAAAAATATTTGTTTGAATCCTGATTATTATGTGATCCCTTTCCCATTTCGAATTAATGAAGTCAATTATTGTTGTGATGCTCTGTTTTATTTCATAGTAAATAAATGTTTCTAGTTCAACTGAATTACTTATGGTCTCATAGCAGTACTTGCTGTTTCTTCTTATTTAAGCTACAAAGTTTTAGTCCATCAGTCTTTCAACCAGGGAGTGAAGGCAATATTAGATGATTTAAATGACCAGTCACAAAACACAAATATCTAGTAAATTATCAGAGAAACAATTCAGCAAATGCTCTGTAGGCTGCCGTTTGTTTTCCTAAACTATCTGGGAAATCTTTGGTAATGGCTTATTTATCAGAGGATTAGATGAGCACTTTTTGCTCATCAGATAACATTAAGACATAAATAACCGAACAGTGTTAACACAGATTCACTAAACAACCAGAAATTCTTAGTGAATTTTATAATTATTTATCTCTGATCTTTACTTTTAATTAAAAATGCATATATCAAAATATGTGTGCACTGCCAGCAGTCCTACCAGTTCTTAACAAATGTTTTCTGAAAACAAAATCACTTCATTTTAAGTCAGTGTGTAAAGCAGTAATGTATATTCAATCACATAAATGTGTTTTATTCTCAAAACAGCAAAAAGCAAAAGCACTTTTAGCTCAGTAATTGAGTAACTTTTCCATGGGGCCTACTTTCTTCCAACAGCCCTTTTACTTTAGGTATGGCTCCCCGCTCCTTCTGATGGTTATCACAAAATTTTGGTCCTGGTGCTTTTAACAGGTACAGGTTATCAGAGATGTTGTTTATACATGTGAACAAAAAAGCAGTGTATAAGCTAAGCCTCAGATTTTACCTGTGTATTTTCATTCTTATTTACAATGTCTCCTCTCCCCTTAGTTTTTTTTGGTCATAATCATCTCTTAATTTACTTTATAACCATTTGGGTCCACCTTCTGCCGTTCACTCAGTCAGACCTTTCTTCATGTTTTTATTTTGTTTGTAGCATCAGTGACCTTAATCTTGTCTGATAATGATCAATGACAGTTTTGATAGTTACTGCAGGAGCTCTGCTCTTTCCAGTCTTAGTGCTGCCCTGTTCATTTTCTGTGTCTTTGTATAAGGTTTCTAGCTTCATCCAAAGGGGAGGTTTCTTAGATAATTCTATGTTTCTTTGACTATTTTTCACAATTGCTCTTTCACCTGTATATCCCTTCCGGTGGCCAAATCCTCTCATCCTAACCCTCCTGCCTTAGTAGGGCAGTTTACAATCTAGTTTTGTATTTGTTTTCTCTTTGGCCAGCTGTACTTTGTGAAACATTGAATTTGAATCTTTAACCTCATACTCATCTGTTTTTCTTCAGACATACTCCTTTGATAATTTGGCCTTGCTCCCTTATGTTGTTGCTAACTAGTCAGTTCACTTCCAAGGAGGATTGTGTGTTCTTCCAACTGGACATTATTTGAAGGAGCCATCCCCATATCCCCAAACTTATCTTTAAAACTTACCATATCAAATCCACACTACTCTTCCTTCTTTGTAAACATTTTACCCTATAGGCTGAAATTGTTGGTGCTTTTTATCATGCTAGTTTCGTAGCAGCTTCTGTTACTATTTGTTAGTAATTTTGAAGCTCCATTTACAATATTATGGGCCTAAAATCATGTGTACTTCAGTAGTATTACACCCCTCTAACCACTGTTAAATTTGAGACACTGGGATCTGGAATGAGTATTTTAGAAGTTCTGTGTGACCGTATCAGCTTTGCAATTGTCTTTAAATTTATTTTGTCATTGAAAAAATCAGTTTAGAATTATAGAAAAAAATAGAGCTTCCATTTGTGCAGTTTTATGCACATCTTAAAGTCAGCACAGAAAAAGATCGCTGCTTTGGAAAGAAGAATTGCTGCTTTGTTTCTTGGGTTTGGGTTTTTTGTGGATTTTTTATGTTTTTTTTTGTTGTTGTGGAGGTTTTTTGTTTTTTGTTTGGGTTGTTTTTTTGTTTTTTTGTTTGTTTGTTTTTTGGGGGTTTTTTTGTTATTTTTTTTTATGTCAGTACTAGCCTGGTTGTATTTAGACTGCAATTGTAGATACGTTTCCCACTTGGCAATAAGCAGTATAAGATTTGCTCATTTGTTTGTAACTGCATGTGTGTAAGGTATGCACACTGTTTGCTAACACCTTTCCTGACAGCAGTGATAAGCTGCCTAGGCTGGCAAGAGAGTTCACCTAGCAGAGGGTGAAAAGATGAAAGGTCATTTTATGAAATGCAAACTGAGAAGCTATAACATAAACAGAACTGCTCTCACAGAAATACTGGCTCCTGCCTGCGTCTACACAACTTTGTACTTTTATGCTGCAGTCCCCACTTTTATCTGCTCACGTTTCTTTCTGAACGTGAGCAGCTAAGAGTCACTTGAGTCCTGTCCTGGTCTCCTGAAGATCCATTCTGCCCAATAATTAGGTCACCTTTGGGTCATCTTTTATCTTTTTTAAATGAAAAGTGAGCCCTGGTTTAGGAAGTCTGATAATGTGGGATTTTCATTATTGAATATTCCATAGTTTTCTGCTGTGGGACGTCCAGTGCAATGTGTGTCTTCATTTGACTAGTGTTGGGCTGCATTTAGGAAGTAGTGAGCAGCGATTGCTGTGATTCCAAATAGTAAAAGAGTTAATGTTTTAAGCATAAATTCGTGGGATGCTGTAATTTTTAGATTCTGAATGAGAAAACCAAAATTTCAAATCTTCATTGCTGAGAAAAGCGTCATTGTGATTTCAAACATTTATGTGGTAAAAATAGCAGTGAAGTGGGAAACCCTGTAAGTTTCTACTGCATCAGCAGTTGTTACTGTTTCTAAAAAGTAAACAGTTTATTTCAGATCTGTACAAGAATAACAAGGGAATTAAATCTCTTTGAATTCAACTATCTTAGTATTTCACTTTTTTTTCCTGGTCTGTCAAGGAAATCCTTTATTCTTAGTGAGTATTTCCGTGAAAGATCTCGTAGAAGAAGTGCAACCTTGGTTGAAACTGGTGAAGATCTCTGAAAATCAGCATTACTCTCCTAAATCTGATTTCTTCTTTTCTTTCATCTCTTCAATATTCCTTCCGTCTCCTTCTAATCACAAATCTCAGACAACTATTGAATACAGTCGTCCCTTTTATGTTCCTATTATCTTCAGTGTTTTCCTGACTTCCAAAAGACCACAATAACTCCACCCTTCATCTCTCACCTCTGCTTCTGTTTCTTTTGTAATTCTGTCACTTTTGTGATTTGAGTGTTTTCATTCTCATTCATTTACTCCTTGTCTGTAATAGGGCAGAATTTTGGACTTGTCACAAATTCCCATTACTACCATGTCTTCTCCCTTTTTCCTACAATCTCTTCTCCTGGACGGTTTTACCAACCCATGACTTTCATTTCCACTCTGCCAGTAATGCCAGCCTTCATTGTTGATTAGCCCATTTTCTGTTCAGCCACCTTCATGCTTTCCTCCATGCTGCCCCATAAAAACCTGTAAATCCACTATGGCTGTTGCAGTCCCTGAAGTTCATGTCCGTGTGGTGTGTACAGCAAGCTCAGCACTGGCTAGTCCATGGGTGGACTGAAACTTGCATTTATAGTAACTGGGAACACTTTGTTTGTCCTTGCCTTTTGCTCTTTCCCGCTGTGTGTTTGCCTGATCTTTTTATGCCACACATGTGCAGTGTCAAATCTAATGGGACTCTAATTTAGGCATTTACATGTTACTGTAATTAATTAATAACTCCATCTTTTGTTAATTTTGACAACTGCTAAGAGGCTGAAGGGCAATTGTTCTACTAACCATCTGCATAAATGCAAAAATGTAAGAGACTGAAGATTGTCCATGGAAGGCAGGTTCTGCAGGCTGGTGTGTTAGCACATATGTGGTGAGCAGGTGTGCAGTATTGAGACATTAATGATTCCCTAACAGACATAGCTTCTATTTTAGGGACAACAAAAATAGCAAGTTTATAATGACAAGAAGTGCCAGTAACCTTGAAAAGTATGTTTCTGATCATCAGCTAAAGGATATTGAAGCAGGAGAGCCAGCTTAGTGTTCTGGGCAGTAAAGTGGGAGAGCTCTTTCTGTACTGAGTAAGAAAGAGAGGAGACCATGTCTGAGACTTCCTGCATGTACAAGGGGAAGAGTGATGGACCTTTGACTTGAGTAACAGGCTCCCTTATTCTCTGGTTACATGTTCATATTTATGAGCTTTCTGGATTGCTCCTATGGAATCACACATATGATGAGTTTTCTTACTAAAACAAAATAGAAGAACATAAAAGTCTTCCTGTCTTTTAAATAAACTTTTTCTTTTTTCCAGTTAGATTAACCAGTGTAGATTGGTTTGGTTTAACCCAGTGAATTGATAGAGAGTAGTATTCACATTTTAAACCAAACTGATGTAATACCTTGTAAAACAAAAAGAGTTGACTAATTTGACACAGGTAAAAAAGCAAAGCTGATGTAATTAGAGACATTAGAAAATTTTAAATGTCAGATAACTAATACTTAATATGTTGTTGGATTTAAGTGTAAGGAAGGGATTCAACAGAGCAAATGAGAGCAGTGAAATAATCTTGCTTCATTTTATTTGTTCGTTAACGGTGTATTCCTGGCTTGTTACACCACATAAAAATACTGTAGCTCATCTTACATTGTTTTTTTTGCCCTTAATTATCCATCAATGTTTTTTAGGCTATTCAAATAACTCAGTAAAAATTTATCGTTTTTTCTAATTTTTCATAGTAACCTGGTTCTGATGGCTTCAGTACATCAAAATGACTTCTCCTTCGGAGGCGTTTTTAGATACAGACAATAGTTAGGATGGTATACAAAGATCACCGAATGCTATGCTGAAAATGTTACTTCATTGTCTCCTTGTAATTTCCCCTCTGTCTCTTCTGCATCTATTCATGTATTTCACTTGTCTTGTCCTTCCTGGGTAACCTTCAAGGGGCAAAGATTGCCAATTTGTCAGTATTTGCACAGTAACAGTACAATAGTTTTCTAGTCTACGAGTCAGGCATTCTCACAATAAAATAACAACAGAATTGTTTAGAATCTTAGTTACAAAATCTAAATAAAATTTGGTTGTTATGGAATAACTTATACCAGAAATTGTGCCAGAGATGAAATTAGAATTTAGAATTTTAAAATTCAGAGATTTATATGCAAGACAAAAAAAAAAAAGAAACCTTTTCACCATGGTAAGGCAGAAGGTTCTCCTTTTTGGCATGTGAGATAAAAGGCCTGTGGAACTGGACTTGGATCTCCAAAATGTATAAGGAACCTTCTGCAGAGCTTAAAATGTAAATAATAACTTTAAGATGCCTTATTTATATATTTAAGCTTTGATTTCATTATAGTTAGATTTGACAGTGAACAAAAGCTTCTAATTCATCTAGCAGCTAAAATAAGAGTGTGTAAAAATAAGACAACTTTGTTTCTTTTTCCAAAGGAAAGACTAATTTTAGAGTAGAGTAAATAAATCAGTCATAGTGAAAAATAAGCCACATTCTGTCAGAGATCAGGATTATCACATAGATGATGCAATGATCTTTACATTTCCTTGTTTGGTAAGAGTCATTTAATTGTGCTTGCCTTGCCTTGAATTAGTTAAAGGGACCATTCCTTTGCCACATTTATCAATCCTTTTATTCTTTCACTTCCATAAATGCATATGGCAACTCACTAGAAGAGGCAACTGAGTGAGCTTACAGTGATAAATTTTTCTTGTTAGGAGAAATTACGTTCGCTAACTTGAGCTACTTCAGCATGAAATTGAAAAAGAATCATTTTGTCTTAATTTACATTCTTGATTCAATGAGAAAAATGTAGATTAGGCCAAGAAAACTATGTGGGCAGTGCTTTAAAAACCAAGGGTAAAAACCAAAACTGCTAACATTAGAAGTTCATCAAATAAAACATCTCCTGTATTAATGATACTAGATTGCATTAATTCCTGTGATTCACTTTAAAATATATACATTTT
>VWZF01005593.1:53855-148855 GCA_013396755.1 Sclerurus mexicanus
ACTTTCTGCATTTTTTCCTGAATGGTCCAAAGCTATAAACCCAAGTTGAGAGGGGATGGTGGTGCTATAGGACTCCTGTACACTGAGCATTTTCTACCTTGATGCATCAGTATTTTGAATTTTTTTACCCCATGAAGAATAAATTCAAAGTTTAACCATACCTAATTCATATTTTTTGTCCTTTGTACATAGATCTGAATGTCTAAATAAAACTCATTATAATGATGACAATAAAAGTTTTTAGTCTATAACTCAACAGTACAATGAGCATGAACTGGCACACCTGTGGTAGTTTAACTGAGTGTTGGTGGCAGTAGCAGGGAAGGTGCATGCACCAGCAGCCAGAGCATCACTCTGAATCTGTGGAAGATTAGGAAGATGGTCCTTCTGAATCCTGAGCTTGGGACTTGTGCCAGCTGCATTAGCCTGCCATCAGGAGGCACCTCAATGGCCTGCATGGGTTTCTGGGAGTCTTGCTGTAGCAAAGCCTCAGCAGGAAGACAATTGCTCCTAAGGCTGATGGGGATAGAAAAGACAAGGGTCTGAGAGGTGGTGAAGTACTGAAGTAGAGTATGCAATCAGAGAGTTAACTGCATGGAAAGAATGTAAACTGAAAAAAAAAATTAAGGGCAGCCTGATTATTATGGGAGTGGTATATACAGTTCTCCACTTAAAATGTACTGAGGTTTTTGCACATTCTAGCTAGGATTTAAATATATGATATTCTTCCCTGCATTAAGTGCATGAACATAGAATTAATTGTTTGAGAATTTAAAATGTAAATTGGCTCATGATTTCTAATTTAAAAATACATTTCAAATTAATTATTTTGATAATCCTGTCAAGCATTTTAGTCCTGTGTGATTTTGCAGTAGAAGCAGCCCAGTCTCTGCCCCTTTTTTTTATTTTTGAAACTCACTGAAACACAGTGTCTGTACTACAGCTGGAGGTGTTCAAAAAACATGTGTCTTCTGGCTGTGACTCATTTTTCCTCACCAGCCATGAGGTTTTGTTTTCCTAGCCATGGCGAACTCAACATACTCTGTCGAGGAAATTTCCACATCTAAAGGCTATCTTGCAGAATGGATGACGTTTCATAATTCTCGGTGGAACTGAAGTCATAATTTAGGTAATATTTTCTTCCTAGTGTGCAAGCCATATTGGGAGATAGGAGCTCTCCTGTTAAGGCTCAGATCACAGGCTGTTCTTAAAGATGACAGCTGGCTCCTTATGCATGGTGCAGTGGCTATTTTCAGAGCACCTTTGCCTGGTTTAGATGATGTTCTCTCTAATATAAGAAAAATTAACTGTATGCATTTTGTTAATTAGAAAAATTTGAAAGAAGAAACAAAAGGCAAGGAGCATAGGAGACAGAAAAAGCTTCAGGTTTCTGAATGCACACAAGTAAACAGAGATTTAAAGGACAGAGGAGGAACCATGGTGGGAGGGTTGAGGAGGAAGCCATGAAGTTTCAAGGGTGTACATTTGAGAGCAAACAGAACTGCACAATCAAGAAAAAAAAGCAGTAAAAAGTCATCTAGTATTGTAAAAAGATCTGAGTGACCAATATATTTTTTTTGCTGCCTCAGAGCAGTCCTAATTAAATGAGTGCTGTTTGATGCTGTGGCTGTTGGATGACATTAGTGCAGATAATGAAAGATGTTTGGCTATCCTCTTTCCTTCCATCCATTAGCACACTTATAATCCTGCTTAAGTCAAACCATAACTTCCTTTTTTTTCTATTGACACCTCTTGCATAAGGATAATTTTTGAAAAAAAAAATTGCAATTTATATTATCCAAGGTTGCTACTTTGCATTCTTGATGCAATTTTTATTTGTGTAGGCACATGGAACGGTTTATAAACCAGTGGGTCAGAAGTCAGTCCCCTGTGCTGCTTGGGAGAAAAGCAGAATGAAGAGGAAAAAAAAATATATAATGATAACAATATTCATAATTATGAATCTGAGGGGAAAACATATGAAATACTCAAAATCCGTACCAGAACTTGTAACCATCTTTGAAGCAGAAGTATTGTATATCAGCCTACATTAACCCCATTTTGCTGGTGATTGTGATGCACAGACCCATTTACCTGTCCTGGTAGTAATCCTGTCATGCACAAAAGCATCGCAGAATGTAAATTAGCATGTATCTCCATACAACAAAGTGGCTAACACACTCTGGCTTTGCTACTGTGTGGAATCTTGCTACTAAACCTTCTCTTCACACCTTCTCCTGTTATTTGTGGGCTGGTTTTCATAGCTTTTAAAGAGAGACAAAAAAGTCTCTCCTCATAGCATTTATGTGAGTAGATAGAGTAAAATAATCTTTATCCTATTGTTTTTATATTTTTGAATCACAGTGGATGCATGAGAAACTTTCCACTGCAAAGCTTAATTATACTTTCATTCAGCGGCCTGTAACCTTCATGAACGTGTTTTCCAAACTGTTGCAAGGATGGTCTGTGCAATGTAGTTATTGAAGGCCTAGCAGTACATGCTGTAATTTCTGATTGGAGTTTTTCCTCCTCTTTAATGGTTTTCGTAATAATAAAAATCTATTAGCAAGGCTTGATAGTCCCTAATTGTTTCTATATTATATGGCGAGAAAATACCTTACTTTATTTTTTTTTACACTCGGTGATCAAACAAGTGCTGTAAAGACTAACTGAACTCACAACAGCCCCTGTGATGTGAATGAGATGTGAGAAATTCCTCAAGGCAGAAAGTGCCTTTTTCTTTACCTCTCCTTTCCCAAGGATGACCAGTAATTGCTGCATCTTCTACTACCACAGGATAGAAATACTTGCTTAATGATAGCAAAATCCATTTTTGTCCATAAGTTTGTTGTCCTTCTCAATCAATCCCTCTCCTTCCTATGCTGGGCTCCAAAATTTTCTCAGATCTTCAGACAGTACCTTCTTCATCTTTTTTCAAAACGTGCAAGATGTATCAAGGATATAATTTCAGTCTCTGACCCAGTGTGCTGTGCCAGGATATTGTGTCTCTTTGACAGTGCAGTTGGTGACTTCCTAGCTGGAAGCCACAGCCTTTGGTGCACTGCAAGTGCACAACCAGGGTTAAATGCCTGCAGCTAGCCAAGCCCTTCAGAAATCTTTCTTAAAGCCAAAAAACAGTTTTAAAAGATGAAAACTGCACTGAGAGGCCAAGTGTTAAATCTAAAATGCCCAGCAAGTCCAGGAATATCCTCACTTCCTCCTCAGAGAATGGTAACCTGACTTACTGAAGATACAGGCAGTCCTTTCAGCACATCTGAATTATTGTGATTTTTTTCAGCACTGTTATCCAGTATTGATACATACAAAGAGAGTATGAAGGAATAACTTTTAACTCTATATTTAAAATTCATGTATGGATTTTGATTCTCAAAATCCAGTGAGAAATCTGTGAATGCCAAATGGTTCAAAAACACCCAAGAGAAAACCATTGGTAGAACCTGACAAAGACGATGCAGAAAAGACAGATGAAATTTATAAAATCAAAGTAGAAAATGTCCTTTAGTTTTAAATTGAAGGATATTTTTCATAGAAGGTGTGGTAAGCAGAGCTATCCATTTATGTGCATGGATTCCTAAATAGTAAGAGACAGATGATAGAACTTGTCTGAACATGTGAGAATTTTAGGTTATATTATTTAACTTTTGATACTTTATAGTTCAGCATTTCGTTTATTTTTTTAGCAGTTTGGACTAGAAAGGTAATTTATTAGGAATTTTAAGCATTTTATGCATGCTAAGCATTGCTATTAATATTGAGAGTATTATTTTGAACAAAAAACTCTCTTTCAAGACTCAGATGACATACTTATGAGCCAACTGGCAGAACATGAGCCAAGTGGCAGAATTTGGCGTAGCCATATTCAGTGCAATTAATATTTTTCATCAATCTGATAGTAAGCTATTAAAATCCAACAGTCCTGTAACACTGTAATTTTTTCCTTCTTGGCTTTCACTTTTGCTGTGACAGATTTTAAGAAAGTAAGAATACTTCAGAAAGAAAACCAGAGAAGGAAGAGTGTTCTATGTGGTTTTGTTCATTGCAGTTTTAGACAGGGACAACCATAGTCAGTGTCTTGAAATCTGACCAAAATGTGTATTGTTTCCTTTTCCCACAGAACATCTCTGGATATCTTTGATAATACTTTAAATAGTTTTATGTGCTTTAGCTTATTTGGTTGCATTGGGAAAAGCAGAGGAAAGATAACATCTACCAGAAAAGAAAAGAATTCATGACAATCGCTTTTCAGAATTTTTTGAATACGATTAGTCTTTTCATTTCACTCTACTTTCTTCTAACAGTTACTTAACTTTGGTATATAATGGGCCAGAATCAAATAATTTTCCAAACAGACTGTTCATGGAACAACTCTATGATCCCAACTCCCTGCCTATTTATTCAATTTGGTCATGTCTCTATATCCCATAACCATGAAATCCATGTGATTACACTCCAGTTAATATTTTTTTTATTTCTTACAGTAATATTTTCTCGTCTCTTTTCCCATGTTCTTTATCATGAAGAAAGAGTTCTTATCTAAAAAATTAAGCTCTCACTTACTCCACAAACTTCAGTGTTTGGCATATTCTTTGGAAAATTGATCTAGCTGTGATTTTTTTCTCCAACATAATCTAAGTTCAAGTTCAGTTTATTCAGCTACTTTATTTCAGATAACTACTTTCATATTGGGATCTTTCCTGACCTTGCCATTGAAGCTGTTCAGCTGCTGGCACTGTTGTGGCATTTCTGTTTGTAGGTCTGATGGAGTGTCCTCAAGTAATGCAGTTTGTCCATTGTTTTCGTACTGACCCAGTACCCACAAACAGGAAGATTTCTGTATTCACCTCTTCTTTATTTCTCACCTCTTTTCTGAACTGAATAGAAGTTAAAGGTCTTTGTGTCTGTCCTGCATGTTTAGTCTAGGTGTATCTCCACACATTTCCCGGTTTGTCACTTTTGGTTTTTTTTCCCACATTGCCAAAGATCTGTAGAATGTGTTAGAGCACCCCCTACCTACTGATATGTCTCTGACCACTGCGTTTCAAGGTCTCTTGGCAGTATCAATTGAAATGTGAGCTCTTGTGTTGAATGAACAGATTACAAGAGCTCATGCTGTTAGCTCTCACCTGCCATCTGAGACAAATTTCAGCTCGGTGAGTACTTCTCCTTTACTGTATTAAGTGGTAAAGTAAAAACTGACCACTGTGATCACTGTTTTGAGTTTCAACTGGCCAGAGTAAGGAAAATATCCTTGCAGCAATTTTGGCTAGTAGGTAGTAGCCAAGTACCCCTCTGGTTAGCAGAAAAGGAGCATGCTGGCACACTTGTCTCCCTTCCATATTACTGCTCCAATCTCCATCTACATGTTGCTAATTTCTTAATACACCAAGAAAAACATGCTTGCAGGCAGAAGTTTGCAGAGCACTAGAGATTCCACTTCTCTCAGTTTAATTCTTTTCTCCTACAGACCCTCATTCATTTGTTATTTCAATTTCTCACTCATTTTGAAAAATTCGGATCAAGTCACACACTGCTTCCTACTAAGGCAATTTCTGGGGTATAGATGAGCATTTGAAAGATAAAATTATAATACAAATTGTTTGTGTTTTTGTAGTTTTCTATTGTAGTGGGCAATACATTTTTTGCCCAGTAATTGGCGTCATAGATTTTCCACTAAAATTTCCACTTAACAGTTATGGACCTCACTACAGGAAATATGAGGAGACATGTGTCTCTGTTATTGGGACTTCACACTAAGGGATCATAAAAGTGATCATAATCCCCTTTTTGGTTTTTTTGTTTGTTTGTTTGGGGGTTTTTTTATGTGTTTTTTTGGTTGGTTGGTTTGGGTTTTTTGTTTTTTGGGTTTTTTTTGTTTTGTTTTTTCTTTCTTCTGATCAGTCCTTATAAAGCCTAAGTAGAAACATTTCAGAGGTGTGGACAGTACTTAGCGATCAGTAATAGTGAATTGAGAGTGCAATCCTTGCAGCATAAACCAAGCAGTCAGACATAACAGGGAATGTGATTTTCACAAATAAAAAGATGTGTTCTGACTATAAAACTGGAAACCAGAAACTTCTGGCTGTTATATTACCTTACTGAGCAATAAAGTTTAACATGTAATAATATAAGTAAGTAAACTTGAATTTAGGATGCAATTAAGAGGTTGAACAGATTTGAAGGTCATGCCTTATTAGAATTTTCACACATTTTTTTTAGTAGCTAAAGCACTAGCTGATAACCAGGTTTCTCACAAAGGTTTGTATTTATACACAATTTTGAAACTGGAAGTATTACACTACAGCTTTGTTTATTATTCCACCTACTATTTCAGAGTTGTGTTTTATGCATCAAAACATATTCTGTTCTTTCAGAATTCTTAGGGAGGCAATACAATGTAATTCATTATGCCCTGAAGATAAACAGTACCTCTTGACCTTTTCAAGAAAAGTTGCAATATTTTCTTATTCCAGAATGTAATATTGTACTGAGCCGATATCAATGTGATAAGATAAATGTTTCCTTTTCTAATGTAAACCAGAGTGCACTACATTTATATAAAAGTCTTGGGGGATACCCAAAGCCTCCAGATAAAAAGGGGCAGCTTGGCTATTGTAGGTCTGCATTTTTGAATTCTCAGTCTCAAAGCACAAAGGGCAAACTGCAGCCAGTCTTGAAGACCATGGCCAGGGTTTTCAGAACGAAGGGATTTTTGTGTTGCGGAATTTAGGATTCTCTTAAAGAATTTTCATGCAAAAAGTGTAGAACTTGTTACCATTAAAACAACCAACCAAACAAAAATCCACAAAAACAAACAGAGCCTTAAAATGCCTTTCGTCTCAGAACCAGGATCTTTTGAGATGTCCTGATAGAAGCCTGCGATCAGTGCTGTACGGTGTGTCATTAACCTGCTTTTTACTATACCAAATATTTCAGGAAATGAAAGACTAATGAGGAGTAGTTTTTAATCTTGCTTCCTTTTCTGCATTTTTTGCTGTTGTTCAGAGCAAATTTTCTTTAATCTCTTAGCTGTTCCTTATTTCTCCCTTACATTGCACATGCTTCTGATTGATTCAATCAGTTGTGTGCAAATGTGGCCACCACTGTGGACAGGGCTCTGAACATGGCACTTTTGGTCTCCCTTCTGCGTGCAAGACAATGCCCAGCTGCAAAGGAAAAAATGTATTTGTCTTGATAGACTTTACCCAAGTGTTAATCCAAAGTCCTAGTCTCTTCTTTCCTGGCAACAGAAGACACCAGTGGCTTCATTTACCTTTATATGTTAAATGTTTTCGTGTGCAGGTTCTCTGCTTTATATGGCATGTGAAAACCCACTGTTGTTCATGCACTTTCTATTCACAGAGTGGGTCTAACTGCAGCTACTATTACATGTGAAATAACATGATATATTTTAAAATTAGCCCATTGTTACTGCTTCTGCTCTTACTGCATTTGGAACTTCATAGATATTCTGAACAGTTACTACTGTAAGCAAAATAATGCTGTTGCACTGTAAAGCAGCAGCTCCTTCAGGTTGAAAGTAAGACTATTCTAAACATACCAATCACAGCATATAAATTAGATTCAGTAGGAATTAAAGTACAGGAGAAAAGAACAGTAAAAAACAGGAATAAGAAGAAAAAAGTATCCTTAAATCAGTCTATTTCACATATGTTTGTTGTTAAAGCCATTTTTTTGACTTTTTGTTCATTAAGTTTTTAATTTACTTAAGCAGGAGTTTTAAAATGTAGAGACAACTTTGGAAAGATTAAGGTTCATATTAAGAAGTTAACTAAAAAGAGGAAGTTTTGAGAGAAGATTCTAAGTTCTTGTGTGAAACAGAAACATGGGGGAAGATGAGGCTACTATGCAGGGCAACGTAAGGAAGCCCTTGGAGCCGCCCAGGGAAGACGATGACCATAAGCAGTAAAGAAAAGCTGACACATTAGAAGAAAAAAAATGAAGATGAGGTTCTTTAGGGATCAAATTAATAGGACTTTGAGAATAAAGAATTTGAATTTGATTTGAAAAAAAATCATGTTCACCAAGGAACCAAGCAGCATGTATGAATTAGGCATTCTCTATACTGGAAAAGATTGCAAACAAATGAGTTTTAAAGGCAAAGAACTTAGATTTTGTGTTAGCAGGTATACAATCATACATCTTATTTAGCTACCATTCTCTCTTCAGTCCCTACATTTAAGACAGTTATACATATCTGCAGTGAAGAGAGTCCAAAATTTTTTCCAGCTGAAAGACCGTTGAAAGAACATACATTTTATGCATGTACATATAAAACTTACGCAGCCTGTATCCCATAGTAAATGAGCACACTAAGGCAGAAATGGTATAAATTACTCGGCAGAGTGTTTACCACTCAGTCTGTAGCTTATCTCTTTGCTCATCGTTGGGGATAGTTAAATGATCTGTATCAAATTCGTTCTACAGCTGTCAGTACCTGCAAGCATATAAACAGGCAGGTAAGATTTCTAGGAGGCAGATGACCGCATCGCTAAAAGGACTGCTCTAATTGGCATAATCAGTACAAGAAATGAAGAGTGAAAGAGCATGGAAATAGAACTACTTTTCTACCCTTTGAAAGGAGGCAGTAACATGCTGCATTCATTTAGCTGCTCCTGCAGCTGACTATGCTGAACTTCCCCTGAATATAGAAAAAGGGCATTTTAATCTCCAAAACTATCCATTTGGAATCTTCCATTAACATTAAATAGGAGAAAAAAGAGGTGGAGTTGGAGTGTAGTTGTTGTACAGAAACATTTATATGTGACTTGAGGATCCTACAGAAATGTTAGCCCCTGGTGGAAGATACCTCATTCAGGGGCACGCTCCATTCTTGTGACTCAAGGAAGAATGGGGTTTGTCTATGCCTTGAATTTCACTGACATCTTGTGTTTCTTTTTGACTAGACTGAAGTGATTAAATCTGTTTGAAATCTGAGAGACTGACAGTTGAACACATATAGTAATCAGCAAGGGCAGGATTTAATTGCGGCTAATTTGTACTGGTTGAACACCTCTCCATATAAAAATATTTTATACTCAATTATATTTATAATGTTTTGGACAACCAACATATGGTAAAACTTAACAGTAGAACTGTTTAATCTAACACAGATTTGACCTGTCCCTTCTTTTTTTACTTGTCAGAAGCTTTTATTCTTCTCTGTATGGAAAAGAGTTTCAGAAATGCAAACCTTGGTATAGGACAGGATATCTTCCTATCTTTGGTCCTACTAATTACTAGATGTTGAGGGTGCATTAAAGGCCACCGTGTGAAATGTTGAATTTCCTCTGTTCCCAAAAACTTATTTTTAGATGAAAAATTCAGGAAACGTTGAAACTGTATTACAGTGTGGGTGAATACATATGGCTTGTGACAGGTTAGATACAACACAATAATTTATGACTGTGTGAATGTACATTGCTGAATTACCCTTCTTTGCTCTCAAGTATGAATTTCCTTCTCCTTATCATTCGTTTTCAATTTTTATAAAACTATGTTGTTGAAGCTTTAGCTGTAATTGTCTTCTTATGACACCTAGGAAAAAACCCAAAACTAAAACAAAACCAGAATTCTGCTATGTCAGAAGTAATGTGGGGTAATATATTTGCAAAATTTAAAAATATGTTCTAGAACAAAGATTGCTTGCCATTAAAGAATTGCAACAGAGGCTTTTTGTTCTCAAAAATGCAGAAATATTAAGAAAAGTTTGTATGAAAAAAGCTTAAAACCAAGAAAGCAAAAGCTACAGTTGGTACCACTTGCCCTTGGCAAAATTTCAGAAATCACTTCTTCCAACTATTATATTGATTGGTAAAGTTGGAAATTCCTGCAGGCATTGCTCTTAGAGTTTTGTTTTTTTTTTTTTTTTTGAGCTTTAGCTTTGTTGCCAAATACCTAATTTGGAATACTATCAATTCACAATGTAAATAAATTTAAACGGGACTATAATATTTCTTGTTTTGCAAGATGATGTAAAAGATGGAGTGAATTCCATGTGTCCAAATTTCAAAAGATGGTGCCTATTAGGTCAATGAAAGGGTTCACTTTGTAGTTATGGATACCACTGCTTGTAAAAGAGGGACTATCTATACTACTTAAACTGTGTCAGACTAGTCAAAGAAACATTTGCCTTGAAGATTAAGGAAGTCAGCTTAAGTAAAATTAATTTATTTTCTTGAGTAGCATAATCGTTTATAGTCACTGGAATATGTATCCTCAATGATACTGTGCTGGCCTGAGTGTTATACTCTGATTACTATATGAGTCTTTTTAATGCCTTCTAGTTTGGAAGAAATTTAATCTCTTTTCAGCATTTCTTCCACTGTTCTTATTTTGGTGCTATTCTGTTTGCACTTGTAAAAAAGAATTAAAGTTACCTTTAATGTACAGTTTTAGTCCAGGTAGTCTTTCTGTGGTTTCCCTTTTCTCTGTGTTATTTAGCAGTGAAGAAGTAATTCAGTTATTCTACAAAAAGGCATGAAACCTCTAGCCAGAATCTTCCCACACTTTGATGCAGAAAAATATTAAGAAAAATACCAGGGATGGTTAAATTATTTTTAAAGAAATTCCTAGAGCTTTTCACTTTCATAGTATCCTCTTCCTGAAAATTTAGTTTCAGAGTATTGTTAAAATAAACAAATATAAGTAATTATAACTTTTAAGCAACCCTTTAATGCTTGAAGTTGGACCTTTTTACTCTTGTCACTTGTTTCTGGGCAAATGACACAATTTGTAGGCACTGCAGGTACACTGAATCCTTTGCAATGCTCCCTATCATCTGCTTGCCAGAGTCCAAGCCAACTTGGCTGAATGGCCTGATTGCTCCTTTGCCAGTAGCAGAGGAGGTTCAATCCCAGCACTCTTGGTGCTGGTGACTAACAAGCTCTGGAAATTGCTTTCTCTGGAGACTTTGTCAAATTACATAACTCTGAATTCTCAGTCTTAAGTGCCTAAACATGAAGATGAAAAATACCATCAACCATATTAGAATTTACAGAAATTATTATATGGTACTATTTTTGTGGATTTGATTGACGGTAACGCTGGAAACAGATGCTTTGGGGTTTTTTCCTCCTGCTTCTTTGATGGAAGAAATGAAGGCTTTTCATAAAACAGTGGCTGTTGTCAGAATTTTGACTTTCAGAAAAAAGCTCATCCCAGATGCATAAGTTGTCCATGTGAAACAGGTGTTTAAAACTCATCACCATGAGTTTTAAAACTCAACACCATGGGATGTTCTGAATGCAACAGGTCAGAATGAAAGGAGTCTTGTCTCCATCCCTGCCATTCCCCGTTCTTGCCTCCTGGAGTGTATGCTGTTGTTTCTGACAAGAATTTGTTTTTCCAGCCTGTTAAGCTATGAAATCAAGGTCCTTTGACACTCTCACAAGCTATCCCAAAGTCACAACCTGACTCCTTCTGACAAGAGAGGCTCTAAAAAAATGTGTGGTTCAACTGTTTTGAGCACAGTAGTAAATTGAAAATATGGTTCCTGGATGCTAAACTGAGCAGCTGACACAGGGTGAGAAACACCTCAGCTAATAAGCTGCACCCAGTTCCCTAGGGAAACTGGTCCTTGGAAAAGTCTGACTGCAGACTTGTGCCTGGATGTTGTTTGGGAGAGTTTGGGTCAGCATAGGTAAAAATGCATGCCTAGAGCTGTACTCACTGCTAGCCGGTGCAGAAAATCAGATTCTCAGGCACTCTCCAGTTTTACAGTGTAGGTGAAGCCTAAGAGAATTGGTAAAAGTGATACTGTCATCATACCTCTTTCAATAATGCACTGCCTATATTTTTTTGTAACTCTATACATGAAAGTGCTTGCAGCGTTCATGTCTTAGTGTTATTAATGAACCTGGGGATTGCTGGAGAAGAGGGTGAGAACCTCTGACATTCATCTAAAATCAAAGATTGTTTCACCTGCTGGCCACAGCTCTTTCTTCAAGTAGCAGCATAAGCCTTATGCCATAAACTGTGCTCCAGAAAGTATTTCAAAGCCATCCCAAAGTCCTCACATAAAATAGCTTCTCTCCTATTTTTATTCTTTAGTCCACTGTCCTATGGCACAAGAAGAGCCCTGGGAATTGCAGTAGACTAATAGATATTATCCAGAAGGCTTTCTCATAAAAAGCAAGGCCTTTCAACTAAAAATGCTGTAATACTGTGATGTCTGTCATACATATTTTCCCACATCTCAGAAATTAAATCATCTACATTTTGTCCTGCAAAATAAAAGATCCATCTTTAATAGATGAACTAAAATGTTTAAAATTAGTTAAAGTAAAATCTACTATACATTGTACCATTATCATGGTATTGAAATACCCAGTCAGGAATATATCCATGCTTTGTGTGCTACTTGCAAGTCATTGCATGAAGAAATTATGATCTAGAAAGAAAACATCGATGAATGTTCGTAGAGAAGATGCACTGCATTCTGCCTAGTCAATGAAATTAGAAGGCAATATAGTTACAGTTTGCTGAGGTTTAAAATGTGACAAGAAGAAAAAAAAAAAAGGTGTTGTAGAAAAGAGAATCTGGAAAATACTTCCAGGATGTGAAATCTAAACTCTGTGCGATGTGTAAAGAGGAGTGTGTTTAGAAGAGGAGACTAGTGACTGAGCTTAGACTGTAGTAACTTGATGACTTGCTAGAGGATGGAAAAAAATAAAAGCTGAATGTCAAATTTTGATTTATGTAAAGCAAAAGTAGTTGAAAGAATATAAGGAGTAAAATTTATATCTAAACTTCATTTACGGCATATTTTGATCATGCACTTATGTTGCCAGTGGTTTCTTCTTCTGTGTATTCTAGCGATAGTGATTATGTAGTATGTGCTACATGGTTCAGAAGAAATATCTACAGTCTGATGCCAGAAAAAACTTTAACTAATGTGAAGTATTACATATGTTTGGCACCAACATAACTGGGTGTGTCTGCTTTTACAAATGCATCTCAAGATGATAATGCCCCTAAGCATATTTATTATTATAATTCCTTGATTAGCTTGCTAGTTAGGAAGATTACTGTAGTTGCCAAGGCAGTATAATAAGGATAATTTTTTCCTGGTTGAGCTTAATGAAGTGTGATAGAAACATCCACCTTTTAATTCAAATGCCTAACCTGTTGCATTGCTCATGTATGCTACTTGGGAATTCCTTGCACAGTTGCTATCGGTTCTCCAGCACCTAAATGCCCTGGGAATTGCAAAATATCTCTCTATTCCTCTTCTGCAAAACATTTTTAATAGCTTCAGGTATTTTCTTTTTCATCCCTGCAAGTTTCTCATCATAAAGAATATACTCCCTACCAGATCTCCTCATAAGGGCTGAAACTAGGATGGGGAGCCTGAGGACATTTGCCTGTCTGTCTTCGCTTCCATTTTAGCTTTAAATTAAAGCTCTTTGTCATTTCACTCTTTTTCTAATCTTCACTCTTAAAAGTCCCCAAAGTGGAGAATGCTTTCTCAGTAGCACTGTCTACATGGACTGTTAAGGCTACCCTTCAAAACATACAATTCCTTTGCCAGCTACAGCAAGAAGCTGAAGACTGGGATTCTTCAGAGACAAAGGTCTGCATGTTGGATTCTGCCTACTAGATCATCACTAAATGCACCAGAAGAGTTAAAAGGTAGATAAGCAGCCTGAGAGGAAAGCTGAAATTTTAGTAATTTAGTGCTTCAGAATAATTTCAAGGAGTTTAGATCAGATCTTTGTTATCAGCACCCTCAAAACTATGGCCAAATGTCACCATTGATAAGTTTTGTGTCTAGAAGCAGACTGTTTATTTGCTTCTTGATCTCATAGCAGTGTTTTTACTGGCTTGGTTTTTTTGTTTGTTTGTTGTTTTAACTCCAGACCAAACTCCACTTCTGTCTCCAAAACATTGTCCAAAAATCTTGAAAGATTGCAAATAAAATGTCTGTTGTTATATTGCCCATTTGCATTCGTGTTTATTGTTTCTTCCCCTAATCATTCTTGCATTGAATGAGAAAAAATGGAGTTCTTTATGATAACTAAAGCATTACAAAAATATCCATAAGAAAAGATAAAAATGTACTCAGTAGGATTTCACTTCAGCAGATTTAGCTTTAGCAGTAAGGACTGATTTTTAAAGTTGATCTGAGAGGCTCAACTCTCAACAAGGCTGAGATTATGTAGTGACTTTTGATCAAACTCTTTCCTTAGAAACATGACTGAAATCGGGTTGTAAAAGACACTTTGTATGTGTTGTTATTGTAGCTTTAGATTTAAACTCGTGATAAATTATAATAATGAGTCAATTTGGTTTTGCTTTATTTGTGATGTCTGACTTAAGTTGGTCAAGCTGTGCTTTAGACACTCTTTCTTGCTTTATTTTTCTCTCCTCTTCTTAGCTCCCCATTTCAGCCAAGTCTCTGTTGCTTCTAGTAAGAATTGTAATAACAAGAAATTTTTTTTTTCTGCTACTGTTGTGCCCATATTTGGTGGTGAGGACACAAGAATCCTGCCCAGATGGCTCTGACTGCCATTAGGGCACAGAGCGGTTATTTCTAAGCCATCTCCTGTTCTGTATACACTATTTCTCTGTTCAGTCCAAAATTTCAAGGGTAGTCTCATAAACACAAAAGTGGTCATGTAAGGTCAGAAAATTCCAAAGAGCAACTCTCTATGTGCAGCTCTTGCTGGTCCTCTGCTGTTAGCTCACCATGGAAACAAACCATGATGAAGCTTCATGATATTCAGTTTATGGGAACATGGTGTTATTTGAAATGTAGCAAGGTGTTAGACATCACAGTAATCCGAGTTTGGCATGCTTTCACAGGAACCACACAATCAAATAAAGTAGAGCTGAAAGATGCTTCTAAAGATCTTCTCTGTCCCAAGGCAGAATCACTGCACTTAACTGTTCCATGAGATACTTCTTGAATAGGTTCAGTGACAAGGACTTTGCAGTCTGTACACCTCTTTGTACTCCTCCACTACCCCTACCACTGGCAAGTTTCTTATTCGACTTTTGTCCCTTGATAATATTCCTTTCACGGTTGCAGTCTCACTTGTTTCTCTGGATACAGGTTTGTAAGGGAAGTGGTAAATCAAATTGTTGTCATTCAAATCTTTGGGGAGCTCTCAATCAGTAACTGATCAACAGATATGTAATTTCTCACATTTGGATTGGCTGAGTTCGATTAGTAAAACTACTGTAATTTATTTGTAATTGTTTTGGTACCATGTAGATCCACACTCTTGATGGATAGCTTTGTTTTCTAGCTTGCAGGGCAGGTATCCAGATGAGGAATCTGTGCTTCTGATACTCTGTGTCAGCACTCCTTTACCAGTGAATGCAGAATGGTATTTAACTGAAAATAAGATGTAAAGATAGATGTATTTATTTCTGCCTTCGAAGTGGCTAAGTCTATTTTAGCATCAATATTGTTTTGGCATTTATTCTTTCCTTGTTATTCTACCTCTCTGTATTCCTTATAAAAACTAATCAGTCTTCGCATCTTTCCTTTCAAAGTTGAGGTTCTATTCTGGGAAACTTGCTGTTGACCAGAACAAAATGTTTGAGTACATGTTTCCTTCTGGTTTGTATCTACCTCACTTTTTGATTTAGTTTATATCTTGATGATGATTTCTGTTAATAATTTGATTAGTAATCTTCATGATGAATTCATTGTTTTTAATTTTAAAATTTCCTTTCAGATTTCTCTCAGTTAAAATAGTTGCCTTCTAACAGGTACAATGCTTCTCTTGGTACTGTGTTTCTTTACCCTCCCAAATTTGCTCTCACTTTGATCTTACTACAACTTAGACTGCTCTTGCTTTCATTGTCATCAGTTCCTTTCCTATTTATAAATTATCAACTCATCTGTTATTCCACCTAAGCCAACACAACTTTGTTTCAGGCTGCTTTAATTGAAAGTAGGCTTCACGTCCAATAAGGGATTGTCTGCAATGGACAGACTTGAAAGAAGGTCTTTTTTCAACCACCTCCTTTCGGATCAAAAATATGTACACTTTCTACCATATGTGCATAATATTATATAAACATAAAATAATTTGACAGATTTTTTTTTATTTCTGGATTCACACATGGGATAGTTGTATTGATAGTTCTTCTTTCCCTGCATACTTAAATAGCTTTCAGATATCTGTTAGCAGATTTTCATTAGAAATGGATCATACCAATTTTCATGTGGAAAACTGGTACATGCTGCCATTGACACATTCTGTTCATGTAAACCTAAGAGATTAGCTCTTCTGTTTAGCTGTTACATGTCCCAGCTTTTTAAAAATCACACTACATGGAAGAATATAGCAGTGTCAGGAGATCTGTGAGCTTGTGTTGCTTCTATTTTATGTTTGCACTGGTTTTGTTTCATTTAATAAATTCAATTAGCCACTACATAATGTAAGTAGTAGGAATGAAGTAGAGTAGATTGCCTGCTCCTCTGTTTACCAAAGGAAAAGTTAATTTCAGGCATGTGAGATGAAGGAAATGAGGTTGTCAGGTTGGAGCACAGCTATGGGCCCCCTTCTCTCCTAACCCTTGACATTTGCATTCTTCAGCTGGTCCGAGGTTTGGAGAAAGCATTTGGATTTGCTGTCATGGACCATGTTACGTGTGGTCTGACATGTAGCCCTGATGACCAGTGCAGACTGATGTCTACAGGGAAGAGTTCTGCTAATGATGCCAGGAATTGAAACAGATCACTGATATTGGTGTTTTGTTTCTAGTTCTTCGTCAACCAAATAATGGGCAGGGAAAATGAAAGAGTTGTTTTTGAAACAGTATTTAGAATCCATTAGATTGGGTTATAGAGAGGGAGGCTAAATTTGCTTTATGAAATGAAATATGTAAACTGCTAAGTTATTAGTGCCCTGTATTTATTCAGCATCCTTCACGTGGGGAAAAAGTAGGACACTGAACAAAAAAAAAAATTGCCAAAACAATTAGAGTGAAAAAAATCTGGTAATTAACTATTATTTTTCACAAAACTAGTCTAATTACGAATCAGTCATGGTAAAATGAAAGGTCAATAACTACAGATGCATAATTTCTCTCTGATAGATTGCTGTTTGAAAATAGGTTTATGACAATTATGTGATTAATTTCCCTTTATTAAACAGCATTATGAGACTTCATGTTGCATTCATCAGTTTATTACTGTTACTTTTTCTCTTCAGTTGCAAATTAATCCTGGATAACATCAGGGCAGAACAGAAACTCAGGTAGATTAAGAATCACTTCTTCTAGTGTTGTTTGTGTTACAGGGAAGATCACAAATCTGAATCAAAATCAGAGCAACAGTATGCTGAAACTTACAGTATCAGCCTAAGAGAACAAAACACACACAGACACACCATCACTCCCACCCCAAAACAACCAACCAACAAAAAAAACCCCAAAAAGTGCTTTCAGTCCAAGGAAATGAGGGCCAAATCCAGAAACATTCCTATATTTCTGAGATAAAGCACCTGAGGAATGTAAGTACGTAAGGTAAACTGTGATCCAGAACAGCTTTCCTCACTTTCCATCTAACCCGCAAAATGTTCTGCCTTTTTATCTTGAAATTCCCCGGGCACAGAAGTTCCTGTCCTGGACAAATGCAGAATTTTCTCAGCCTTGGAAAAGCTGAGCAGCCTGGGGTTCCAGGAGCCAGGCAGTCATTTGCACAAATTCCTGTAGTGTCAATATAGTAAATGTTTTCAAACGTATTCAGTGTTCACTTAATCCCTCCCTGTAGAGTTGGGCTCAGTACCACACTTCATGGCCACTGCCACTTTTTGTCCTCCTATCTAGCAGCCTGATGGTAGGAATACTTGGGATGGTAATGCAGTGTCCGAGAATATTGCCTCGTCTTGAGCATAATATAGTTTCAGACATTTTGATCTCTTCGAAGTTTGTGTTCTACTGCTAGGCAAGGCTGTGGGGCACCCTGCAGCTTAGCTGCTGAGATTGTGCACATAGCACATCGTGGCTGTCTGCAGTGCTAATCTAGATGCAGAAGACAGACAAGTCTTTTTTGTTTGAGTACTGGCATACTTTGATGTTGGGTTAATGGAGTGAAATCCTTCTTTGTGACTATCCAGTTTTCTTAGAAAATATATTCCTTGAGATGGGTGCCAACAGACTTAGCTACCTGGTCCTTTGTTTCTACTCCTGTAGGAAAACACTGTAATACTTTTTCAGTCTACCACTACTAGGGGAAATCAGGCAGGTTATGTGGCTTGCATTTCAGTTACATGCAGGGCTTCCTTGACTTTATCGGCTTTCCAGTGTGGCACATTTGTCCTCAATTTTCTTTGTGTGACTTAGAAAAAATGAGTGTTGTTCGCTGAGAAAAATGGGAATTTGCCTTCCCTCTTCAGTTCCCTGAAGAGACTGCTGTTGGAAAGGAGTTGGATCATCTTAAATTTGAGATTCTTTGAATAGTGCTAAATGCTTTGCTATTTCATTTGTAAAGATTATAAGCTGCCGTGCTGACTGACTGTGATATTCATTAGAGAACTTTCTGGGCAAATACAGTCAGTGAGAGACAAAGGTTTAGCAGTATCATTTAACTGCTATTAGGGAGCATTAAAGAGCACTGTCTTTCTGTCACCATCTTTTGAAGATTTCATACAACTATGGGTATTTCTCAGCATCCTGTTGGGTCCCAGCCAGAGAATGGGTCCTCAGCAGGTTATAAAGGGGCAGAGGTTCTTCTGAAGTGGTTTTTATAATAAATGTAGCTATGTAATCATTTGGTTAACTTGTTATTCAACCAGTGCAGAACAGTCCTTGGCCTTAAATCCAGCTTAGCATCTTGATATGTTTCAGTTGCATAGTGCTACCAGTGAGATGACTCTCCTTTGACATATTCAGCCATTTGGAAACTTATTTTATGTTCAGAAACTTATTTGACGTTCAGCAGGAATGTTAGAGTATGCAGTCATTTGAAAAAATAAAGTAGGGATTTGAAGTTAGAAAAAGAAAAGAATCTGGTTGTTTTCTGGCAAGTTTTTTGGTTCTGGTTATCTGCAAAGTATACACCTCTTGTCAGGATAAATAGGGAGTGCCTGTATAAACATTCTTGTTTCGCCTGTTCCACATAATAGTTTCTTGTATCATATTTCTTTTGACCTCGCTATCTGAAACCAATTACAGGAGATCCATTTGGGCTGCATCTATTTTCATAAGAAGCCCAGGCAGCAGTGTTTTTCTCAGAGATGAATATCAACATCAAATATCCTTCTGAGTGCTTTGTTATTTATGTTTCAGAGAGATTTTGTAGCCTTCAGCTCTCAAGAATGTGTCACGCTGTGCTGTTTATACATTGACGATATTAATGGGCGTAGATGTCATTTTTCATTTTAACGTCTCAAATGCAACAGGCTGATAGGTTAAACATTCCTGGTTTTAAAGGAAAGATATGAGTGACATCTGTTTCCTAAAAATACACATATATTTACTTTTTAAAAACCAAAGTAATGTTTACCATCATTTAGTGACAACTTTCACTTTATTAAAATGATAAAACCTCAAAAATAATTTTAAGTCATGCAAAAACACAAGTGTTTGCAATATAAAATAAAAGCAAGTTATATCTCATAGTATTATTGCCAACAAGCTGCAAAATCTACCACAATTTATCAACTTTAATAGGGTAAGTTATATGCAATTAATTTTATTTTTGTTCTGCTTATGTTTTAACTATGCCAAAGCTACACAGTAAATATTAAGAAGTAGTGTTCCCAATAAATATTTTACTAGAAGACACAATGAGTTCTGGAAACCATATGCCCAAATTTCCTGCTTATATAGCCATTACTTAGAGCATTATAATGATTTTCATTTGCGTTATTAAAATAATTTCTAATCCTCAGTTCTTTTTATTGCTTTTGTCTACACTGAATTTTTTGTACAGTTTTACTAATTTAGATAACTTAATTAAGGAAAAGTGCCTACTAAATTTGAAACAAATGTTATTGGAAACTAGATTTGCTTTTCACTGCCTTACAATCTGTTCCTGTTTCTCTTAACTTCAGGTAGAACTCAACAGAATTTTAATCTGCCAGATTTATAAGCATCTGTTAGTTTGTCTTCATTACATTGTTTTTAGACCGCGAATTATTACCAAATTAGTTCCTAGAAATCTATAAATGATACATAGGATGTGTGTTTACTTGAAGTTTAGATGTTTACAAATTTTGAAAGATACTTTCAAGTTGTCAATTTGTTTGCAAAGATTTAATAGCAGCAACTGAATTGATAGAACTAATGTTTTATAGTCTCATAATATTCACTTATGAATAGTGTCAGTAATAATGCTTTGAAATTAACAGTGTGTTTCTGGGAGGTTGTTTACTGAGTAGCAAAACGTAAAGCTAAGCAGCACAATGGGAGAAGAAAGTACCATATGACGACTTCTCTAAGAACAAAGGCTGACAGTGATTTCTCCTTATGAGTTTTAAATCATCTCTGATCTCTTGAAATTGTTTTCTGTTCTTCTTCTATCTCCTGTGTTTACAATAATCTAAACTGCCACAATAAGATCACTGAAGTATTCAGGTAGTCATCATTTATAAGACATTCTGTATTAAAAGATAAGCCTTTACTCCTTTAGCGATATCCCAACCAGCACATATGAATCAAAATAGTTTAAGTAGTAGAGCCTTTTATGCAAGCATATCCTGTTGTGCTGCCTTGCTTTTTCATGAAGTGTGACTCTTTTTGTAGTTAGCTGTAGGAAGTCATGCTTTCTTAGGCTGATTCCACTGGAGTATGCTACCCACAATTTGAAATCATACTGTCTAGCTTAAGTCTAAGCTACAGCAGACTATAATTCTCTAATTTTCAAGTACTGAAAATGTACAGCTTTACCAGATGCTTTCTTGCTTGTTTTATTGTATTGACATGAGAGGACTTTGCTGCTAAGGAAGATTAGGACACTGAAACAACTTGCCGAGTGTTCCACTTATTTGCAAGTATACACCGGCATTATACCATTGCAATTTCTTTTCCAGATAAAGGCCATGTAATGAATTTTCTGTGACTCTGACAAGTAAAACATTATTATCTTTATGTTTTTCTCCATATTCTGTAACGCCAGATTTCTTCTCTGGTTGTTCTCTATTGTTACCTCAAGCAGCAAGGTTGCTTTTCCTCTGCAATCTCCCATGAATTCAGGAGTGCAGTAGTTCTCTCACTTCCATTCAAGTTTTCCTTCTGAGAGCTCTAAAGATTGAGAAAGATTATAAATTTGCCACAGATCTTCTGTTCTTGCCTTTAACCTCTGTTTTGTGCTTAAACCACTGCAAGATACTGGGACCAAATCCTGGTGCCCCTGAAATCAACAATATGTTTATGTCTGATCTCAGGCAAAGCAGGATTGGCCTCTAGGATCTGCTCAAAAACTGGGAGCGCAGAAGAGATCATGCTATTCACATAAGAAAGAGGGCATCCAGTGGTTCCTTGGTAACAAAATATTTCAAGTGCACTTTGAAATATGTTAACTTTTGTTTATTTTTGGCAGAGAGAAGATAGTTCTGCGTGTCTCATTGCTTAGGTTCAGAGGAACGTATAGTCTTTGTAAAGCTGACCTGTAATTACTTGAGAATTTGATGAAACAATACAGGGATTGTTGTGGGAATGTCTCCAAATGTTAAAAGTCTGCTCTGCAAACTTTGTACCAGAGCCTTCTATAGGGAGACGAATCAATGTTGTTAGGAGATGGTGCTAGTGCATTCACTTTGTTTACTTTGGTTTTCTATGTCTGCCTGCCTTCTCAGGAAACTTGCTTGGAGCCAGACTGTAGCAGCCCTCTCTCTGTCTTTTCATAATTGATCAGGGGATGACTGCCTTCCCTGAGGGTTAAGACGTGGCAACTTTTTCTGTTTGCTCAGCATCTCAATGCAGTAGTTCAAACATTGTTCACACCAGCTGGCAGTGTAATGCCATATGCACATCTTGTCAAAGCAACTGTTGTCATGGATACTAGAAACTATCTTAAAAACCAGCTCATTTGAGTCTAATCAAAATTGTACCTTTCTTTATCAGTTGAGAATCTTTATTATTTTAGGGAACAGTGATCAAATAGCATTTATTGCAGTATGTTCCATCTACAGTAGGTTTTAATAACATAGATAATAGTGTGATGTATTGTAAAGCTGTAACTGCTGTTTACTGAGATGATTTTTTAAGAGGGAGAAGAAATGAGTTCTCCAGGTAGTTTCAG
This sequence comes from Sclerurus mexicanus, assembly GCA_013396755.1. NCBI lineage: Eukaryota > Metazoa > Chordata > Aves > Passeriformes > Furnariidae > Sclerurus > Sclerurus mexicanus. The sequence continues at coordinate 76,099 of VWZF01005593.1, forward strand.
TGGAAATGTTTTTGAGTATTTTTTTTTAATTTCTAAATAAATACTCCTTTATAACACTTGACATTTAAAAATAATTATATAGGGGAAAATAATATAGATCAGCATTCTTTGGGTAAGTGGAATGTTTGTTTACATTTCATATGTTTAACTGTATTTTGCTGAGTTGGAATGAAAACGTAAAATAAATGAAAACATCATCTATTTTGATTGGGATACTGTCATCCCTGAGCCTGATCTGGTTGGTTGAGTAGTAATTTCTTTGTTCTCTGATTTTCCTAAGAATGCAAATGAAAACCACTCATTTTTATTTGGCATTAAGACTGCACTCTTTTTTTGTCAAAGGAGAGGTTTCTCCTTGAATTGTAAGTACAAAAAGTGTTTTTAATCTTCAATGAATATCCTTATTAATTCACTTTCAAGATAATCTGATGTTGATTTGTCAAATTTAATTACAGCTTCTGGTAACACTTGAAGTCTACTTGCTTTTACTTCAAATTGTAATATGAAAATGCAAATTGAATGATAATTTGCAAGGGAGTGGGCATTTTAGTTGAACACTCAAAGACAAGTTCCTTGTGGAAATGAGGCTATTGATGCAGTTTATGATTTTTCCTCTTCAAGCACTTCAAACAAATTAACTTTATTTCCTGCAGGATTTCATGTACATCCATAAATTCTAGTGAAGTCCTATATATGTACTTCCAGAATTTTTTTTAATGTTTTAAGTTAGAGAAAAAAACCCTGAAGTCAGAAATCTAGCAAATACAAATCAAATAGGAGGGGATTATGTTTGTTCAATTGGACTTTTACCTAACATTAGCAATGAGTAACTCATTTCTTTCTAGGAACTGGTCGATTTTATTTACTTTTTTTTATACTTTTAGGCACTCCAGGCAGCACGGCAGCTGCTTTTACAGCAACAGACAAGTGGACTGAAATCTCCTAAGGGCAGTGAGAAACAGAGACCGCTGCAGGTTAGTAAAGTATCCTTGCTTTTGGGGCCTTAATCTCAGGGAAGAGTGCCCTGCTTGCTCACACATGAGGGATGTGTGTGAATTCCTGTACTCTAATACCATGTATGTGCATTTTCACATACTGGAGGTTACAGGCTTCTTGCTGCCGACTTCACAGAAAAAAATCACTATAGCTTACAAAAGCCTTTTGTGGCTATAGATGCTTAAAAGATCTGAGTTCAGTCACTGTGGTATATGTTAATTCTTTATAGACATGTTACAAAATTGGTATGTGATTTTTATACATACATGGATTAAATTGCAAAAATGTGCTAAGACTAAGGGTAAAATAGTATCCAGGGGAGAAAAAAACCCAACCTAAATAACTTCTTGGTACTGTATCTAGAAAAGTGTTCCAAAACTTACCAACAGAACTAAATGAAGTTATGAAAAATCTGCTTCTGCCATTTTAGAACAAAACATATGTCATTAAGTTTCACACTTGGATGTTGCTGGCCTTCAGATTGTGTTCACAACAATAGAATAGAAGTTCTGTTACTGAATAGTTTTTATAAATGCATTATTAGTGAAAATATAAGGAGAGCTTTATTCCTGCAAAATTTCGCGTGTGATGCTTTTTTGAGGTACTAACTTATTCCTAATTCAGAGTTCCATATGAAATTGCATTTTGCTGACAAAACTTGTTCTTTCTTGCATATAGATCAAATATGAGGGCTTAACAGCTGAATTACATTTTGTTGCAGACAATTTTATTTTGTTCAGGAAATTAAAAAAGCATCCTATCATTCTCTTCCTCACATCTCTTTTTCTGGGTGAGCTTTAATTCTCTTGGGACTTCCCCTGTTTTCTCATGGAGTGGGCTGTTTTTATCTCATTTTTAGTTTTTATTGTGCATAATGAAGGACCCCAGGCACTAGAATTTATCTTTTTCTCCCCCCGGGAAATGTTGTGAAATCTGTTCACTTGTGCAATTTTTGTATGTTATCCACATTGTTTCCTTTTTCTTTGTAAAACTTGGTGAAGCAATGTTGGACACGTCAAACAGTTTCACATTTCTGATCAGCTTTCTTCAAATATACTTTTAAAGTTGTATTTATTTGCTCAGAACCAAACAAGAACTTAGGAATATGACTAGAGAAAATGGGAAAAAGGAAAACAGGTCATGTTGGCATCCTACTATGCTGTAGTTGTAGTCCAGTCCAGAGGCTGAGTCCTGGGACCTTCTCCACTTTCCACTCTTCACCCTGGACTTATCAATATCTTCTACACTAAAAGTACACAAGGAAGAGTAGCCATAAAGGCAGAAGCTTATGCACTATGTCGTTTTTTTAAAGTTTTTAGAAGTGGAATTGGTGATCTTGAAAGGTTGAATAATGGAAATGATTGATTTAATAAATACTGTGAAAGTAGTTTATTCTGGCAGCTCCTCATTCTGAAAGGCTATACCAGAAGTGTACAAGATCCATTTAGCCCTAGGTCCCATTTCTAAACTGCACTGCACCAAACACTAAGGAAAGTATATGAAACAGGCAAAAATAGTGATATTTTCCAAGTATGTGTTTCCCAGTGATCTTACTTTAATCCTCCACCTTGTAAACCAGAGCAGTTCAGGAGCTACAGACTTCTCTGTTCACATTCTCCACCCATTCATAAACCTTCTTTTCAAGGCTAAAGAAGTCTGGGGGTGCATTGTTCGTGGTAGGCATTGATGAAAGAATAGAAAACCATGTTTGGAGACAAAAGACAGTCATACATGGAGCCCAGAGCATGATGAGGTGAGGAGAGGGAGTCTTGTGCTTTCATGCTCCCAAAGCACTAACCCTGGCCTGATGCCTTTTAAATGCCATGGACTGGTCTATTGTAGAGGTGTGCTGCATCACTTGTTTCCCAGGAGGAGTCAGCAACTCATGAGTCACACTTGCAAGGCAGGAAGAAGTAAAGAAAATAATTTTATTTTCAGAATTGTTACTTGCTCTCTAAAGCTAGATTATTGCTCATGTTTTCAAATTTTTCTTCCTTTATCAGTGTGTACACAGTGCCTCTTATTGGCCTTGAAGACTTCATTTTGTTCATTTTTAAAGGAGAGGGAAAATGGAATTTGCTCCCAGACTTTGGTTTATGTATCTAATATTATGAAAATTCAGGTCTGAGCACAAACTCCATTTTAATTTTCTTCTTTAGTGAAAAGGATGTATAAAGGTTTTGAAAATGAGTCCTTGGAGCTTTTCTATTTCTGTCTTTTACTGTTCATTATTCATTATGTAGTGGAAATTCATGTTTTGAGCATCATGTTTCCTGTTTGACCAAATACTGTAATATGGGTCATAAAATTGTACAGCACTATTACTTTACTATGCCAAATTTAATGGCACCTTTAGCCAAAGTCTTCTAGCAGTAGGAATTGTTAAATGTGTATAAGGTTTATAAGACAAAAATTGAATTTTATAAGACAAAAATTGAACTTTATAAGACAAAAATACTTGTGTTTATGCTTAAGAGAAAAGAAATGTCCCAATATTTTACAATACTTTAAAATTAGTGTGTGTCTAATTTCCTCTATTTCAGTGCAATTTACTAATATAGCAATTGGAGATATGTTAGAACATATTTATAAATCTAGTAAAAATGTACTAAAACTTTTAAAATTAGCTCACACATCAGGCATATTTGGGTATTAGGTAAGCCTTGCCATTGCATCTCTCGTGCACTGTGTTTTGATGTAAACCACTCTATTGTTCCACATGCCAAAGAGGGGAAAGAAACAGGACTGATTTCAGTGGCCATCTTTTTATGGGGGTAAAGAAACATGGTGCTTTTATGTATGTTCTCTCTGTTATTCCATAATGCGTCAAGTACTTTAGTGGCTTACAGCACCTACTAGCTAATCAGCAAGTTGAAAGCTGATTGAAGAAACCTTCAAATTTGTGTCCTCAACTTTGCAAAAAAAGTGTGTTAGGTAAGTCGTCGTGTTCTACTGTTCTTTACAGAGGGGATGGTTTTAGGGGAACTGCTGGGTTTTTCCTAGAATAAATGTCTTTTGTATTCTCATGAAAAACCTTTATAAATTTACTGCTAACTATGTGATCTATTATAAAAGTGGAATGTTATACTGGCAAATGTTTTTGTTTTAGTTTCTAATGCAAAAGTTATCCTTATCTAGTAGTTATCCTATATTCAGGGAGAGAAGGTTTATATCGAGATTGCGAGTTAACAGAATACCTACAAAAACTACAGTTTGAGATAGACACTTGTCTTGCTCTACTATTACTTTGATTTACATTTGTCTGGGTTTCACACTGCAGATGGCATAACCATTAGCATGTCTTATGTAAAACAGAAGAAGAAAAACATCCCTTTTGACAAGCTTGAGTACCAATTGTAGTAGTGATTTTACTTTCATATATAGATATCTGAATAAATGTATTTGAAACATGTTTATATATGCCATTCATTACACTGATGCACCAATCGAATGGATCCAATCAGTACATACATTGATTAATGACATACTGCAACATAGCTACAGAGGGCTTGTGGTGAGTTGAGGATAATGTTAACTTGCATATGATGAGATAATAGCATTTGCTTTATTGCTGTGCATCCAGCATATCCATTGCAGTAGTAGGTTAAGATTTTTGTAGTACTGTATTTTGTTTCAGAGTATTTTTCTTTTCTGAAGAAGTTGTGATAGTGTTAATCCATGGTGAAGTGAACTGATTGCTTTCAAGGCTTTCTCTCCTTATCACCAAATTTCCATAGTAGGCGTAACTGGTAAAATGTCACTTTGGCTCTTAGAACCTGTAGATCAGTCTCTTAGGGCAGGAAGTCACTGTCCTTATGGCCACTGAAGAACCTGGTGTCATCTAGTTTGAGTTTTAAAACTAGCAGCTTCATTTTCATGTTACATTTACAGTCATTAGCGAGACTTGTGGTTCTTCAAGAACTTTGCAGAGCAAAAGCATAACCCAAAGGCAAATGGTGTTAATTTTCTGCCATTGGTGGCAGTTTGTGTACAGCATTGCAATTGTTTCCCTTCCAGGTAGGCAGTCTCGATTCTTAGACTAATTTGTCTGTGATACACATAATGTTGTTGTCTGTGCAGCATAGGGATTTGGACACCTGGTTGTAATTTTGTTTGCTCAAAGAGATATGGAAAGCCTAGTTATTTCTATTCCCTATTGTGTCTCTAAAGCAATAGCTTACTTTCATAGAATCAGACTTTGAACTTTATATCAATTAGAATAAATAGGTAATTATCTTCAACCCCATAAGTTAATATATCTACAGTGAATTTGTTAGTTGTTTTTTCCTTCAGGCTAGGACATTTGTTTCAACATCAGTACTAATGCATTCTGTAAGAGGATGGCATGTCATGAAATCATGACTCCTGGAATCAAAGGGTTAAGCTCAGTGTGTACCAAGCCTGTTGTATAAATATCATGGTGTATGGAGTGTTGAGTTGTTATGGTAAGCTTTGTTTATTTAGCATGAACACTTCACTCAAGTGTAATAATTTGATAAAATTTGGAAAAAGTAAGTATACACTTAAGTTTAATTACTTAATGTTTATTGCATTAGTGCATAGTATCAGAAGGACCACAAAATGCAAAAATTTAGCGTGAAAATTTAGCATGAAAAGATATTCATAGTCTCTTTTAACCTACTCTCCTTGCTTTACTCTCTTCTAGTTTGGTCATCTCCCTTTGGATCTTCATATGAGTCTGAATGTAAAATTCATTGCACATAATAAATAAGCAAATGTATCATTAATATTGTAATTTTTAGTTGCTTTTTTAAACATATGTAAAGAGCTGATGAGAGATAAGAAATAGGGAATGTGGGAAAAATGAAGCAAAACCCACTGCTTTTAAATTGTATCCTCTGATTTAATGCACATTGACTTCAACCATGCATGCTTAATGTCAGTAAAAAAATTCCCATTTTAAAAACAGCAAAAAAAATTGTTATGGATGTAACTTAAAGAGTTTTCTTTGCCTTGCATTCAACAAAAATAGAAATAAATCTAAGTGGTCTAAAACTGTCTTTCCAAAAACTGTGTGTTACATATTTCTGTTTATCTAATGCATGCTTCTAAGGATAAGAAGTAGCAGGATTTTGTACATGGTAGAAAGCACTGATTTAGAAAGATGCAAATGCTTAATATGTAGTGTAAGAGGAGAGTAGTGATAAACAGTCTTTCTTCCTCTTGAGTATAATTCTGGAGGAAATGTGTGGCCTACATATAAGCAAACATTGAGTCTTGGAGTGAATTAAATTTGGAAGATAGCTGCTTGAAAATCTTAAGTCCCATTTTCCCTTGTAAGTCTGTTAGAAGGAATATGCAGTTATACTCTAAGGTGCAGAAATTTGCATCAGTGATACCCACTCTAAAGATAATGCCAAGAGATGGAAAGAAGGCAAGGAGTTATTTTTAGGTAAGGTGTAGGGGGAAGGGAAAAGAGAAACAGCCATGTTTCTGCTTACACAGTGTAGAAAGCGGGAGTTCCACTAAGGTAGAGGGATAAATACAGTAATAAAGAAGAAAAAAATGACATTTTTTCCTTCATTTACAGTGGAAGTGTCAGTATTACAAACTTGCTGGGAAGTCTTATTTATATAGATAAAAGTCTGCTCCAAAGACTTACATCCTGTCTTTGATAACCTCTTTTACTCAGGAAAACCCATATTTTGCATGATGTGCCATTTGCTGTAAAATCTTTCAATGATAGATTTACTATAAATCACATTCTACTCTTGAAAACTTCCAGTAATGAAAAAGTGCATCTATTAAGAATGTGCTAGTTAATATGGTTTCCTTTTTAATATAAAGTTTGTATCAGTCAGTCACCTTGAGGTGTTATCTTTTATTGCCATTTTCAGGTAAATATTACAGCTAACCCTATGTATGATCTTTGTAATGTGGGAAAACATTTACTAGCAGCCTTCTAACAGAAGTTATGACATAGTGGATTGATCTGTAATTAACTGAGTGAAAAAAACCCCCAAACAACTAGCTGATGCAGAGATAACAGCTTTATCCTGACAATATCTGCAATATTACAAAATGTTTTGGATGCAGAGGAAAGAAGTATTATGCAAGTTTTCTTTACAGATATTGAATATGCAGAATACTAATTAGTATTATTACATGAGCAGGGATTTTGGGAGGCATTTTAATGTTAAACATATGTCTGTGCAGAGTCTGATGTGTCACTCTGTTACTATGACTGTCCAGGAATTGTCACCTACATCACTATCTCGTCTTTCCCTTCACCCTTTCTCTCATGTTGATTCTAGTACTTCTAGAGGACTGGGAGGAAAGGGACACACTCTAGTTCTTCACTCGGATTCATAAAGGCAAACCTTCAGAGAGAACGACCGGGTCTTTTCCCAGCATCTTTTACATAGCGGACCAGCAGACTCATCTTTCTTTCTCTCGTGGTAGAACCTGCAGCCTGTCTAACACCAAGAAGTAGTGGCTCTGCATGGGATGAGTGGTCTGGTTTTTATATACTGAACCATAGAAATCTCCAAGCTCTACTGAGAAATTTATTTCCCTGGGCTGAGCAGCTGGAAAGCTCTGTCCCCCTGCTCGCCTTCCTGGTGCAGCCAGCATGTACGGTTGTGATTGCCTCTCTTTGGGCTGTGTGAGTATTTCCACTGCAGTGCTGGGAACCGTAGGTTTCCTTGAGCCACTTCTCCAGGCTCTTTCAACAGGTTGGATCAGCCTGATTCTCTTCCCAGCTGGCTCATTGCCCAGAAAGGCTTGTGAAGAGCTGAGAGCGAATGTGTGAATGGTTCACCACTCAGTGTGCAGCTCTATTAAAGGGTCTGCTCCCAGGCAGGGCCCTAATTATGCCATTTTAGGATCGCACTACTCACGCAAGGGTCTCCCGATACTCTTGAATTTGAGAAACACATTAGTGTACATTGATTTTGAAATTACCAAAGCAGGAAAAGCAACTGAACAAATATTCTGTGAATGCTCTAGATGGGTGTAGATTTTTAAAATTTGTTTCTAGTTAATTTATTATTAAGGAAAGTCTCTTTTTTTTCCCCCAGGCAGAAGGGTTTTTTTATTTCATCAGGCAATTATAAAAGTGAAGGAAATTTTCTGACAAAACCAAACTGTAACTAAGTAATTAAGTTTCTTCAGTCAGTAGAATATGCAACTTTGCACATGGAAATTCAGTCTGTCGCCATGACCATTCAAGGCATTCCTTGAGCAGATTGCTTCCCATACTTTCCACATTAAATTTTGCTTTGTGAATTGAATTCTTTGCTTGAAAATTTCTAATTGTTAGGCATTATCTTATAGTTTATGTCATAGGTGTCCAGTTGTTTTACTAAGCAGGCTGACTTTACCCAGGGGCGTGAGGAGCAGGCTAGTCAGTAATCGGAATGTATGGCAAGATCAACATAGGTGTTATTTTAGTTTGCCTACACTTGGGCTGTATACATGCAAAATTGTATTAAAAACTGTTAAAATAATCCAAATGATCATACAGTACATAGCAATGCTATACAAGAAAATCATGTACATGTGCTGCTGAAAAAGCAGTCACACAGTGGAGTGGAAAAGCGTATCAGCCCATCCTGTTGTGAAAGGGGATTGCCACTATGATATTCTAGGTCTTTTTATGCCTTCTTATGCTTCTAATATGATTTCTTGAGACAAACAGATGAAAGTGTTATGAAATAGAATTAATGGTAAAAAATTTACTAAACACTACTTCAGTGGTTTACTGCTTGATTATGTGAAGCTTTGAAAAGCAATTGTATAATAATATATGTACAAAGGAAACTGTACCGTGTGTCAGCAACATCAATATGCTTCAAGGATCTTACCAAGAACCTGAAGTATAAATGAAGAATGAGATTTTTCCCTAAGTGGTCACAGTAAATCCATTTATTCAATAAATATACTTTCAATCTGATAGGAAAGACAGCCTTCACAGTACTGAAGAGAATGAATACAGTAACCCAATGTGTCAGAAAAAAAAAAAATCAACTCTGTGCCTGTAGAAGTGATTTCTAAATTGATGCAGCTGTACTATAGTGCACAGAGAGCTATGGACTTGATGCTTAAAATCATCAAATTACCAAATTAAAGTAAAATATTTCCTAATAGATTGTGTGGTGTGAAGTTATAGGCAAAATCATGTATGTTTCTGTTTTAAGAACAGGGTAGGATACCATGAAAAGCCTCACTTTGAGGGCATAGTATCCAAAGGGGAATTAATAATGCAAATTCAAGGGCAAATAGTGATTGATGTTGGCATATACAAAAAAATAAAAATAAAAAATCTCATTTAGAAAGGGTTGAACCCATAATCTGGATGAGGAGATAAAAATGCCAAACTGCAAGTTTGTTTGTAACTGTTGTTACAGGAGGCATGTATTTCGCCGATGGCAAAGAAAATAGGAGGGTAGGGCTGGCAGCAAATTCTAATAAATATTAGAAAATACAGCAAAGAACATGGTCATGTGTTGAAGAACTTAGAAAGTTTTTTCCCCTACACTTATTTCCATTACCTAAAAAAAAAAAGGCAAAGAGAAACTCAGTATTTTTGTCACGGTATGACTGAATGACCGGTGATGTAACAGAGGTGATCTTTCATTAAGCACATTGCACCATATCAACAGAGTAATTTTAAAGGGATTTTAATACCCTCTTAAAATTTTGGAATTTACATTAAATACCTTAAAGAATATGATAGTTTTTTTGGGCTTTTTTCAAAAGTCAGTATTGTTTTCTGTCTATTTATGGCCTGTTTCATGAATAGAAAACACTGAAGACCAGACAATTACTGGAATTTAGTAAAATACAAGTGCAATACTAAATTCACAATATGTCATTTATCTATCACTTTCAGTGTATGACCATTTTGTTTATTTTATTCCTCACTTGTTAAATTACAACTAAAGATAGTGACTTCTATGAGCACAATCTAAGTAGCTGTAGTTTTCATATAATTTTATATAGTCTGGATTATATATTATATAGGCTGTTAGATACAAAAAGGTATTGACTTCATAATTTTCAGTAACACTTGTAAGAAATACCACTGAATTAATAAATTTAGGCATTTTTAATAGGAAGGCTTTAGTTCTGAAACTAATTTGCTTTTCATGGCAAATGAGACGAGTCAGAATTTATTTAAAAGAAAAAATCACACCAGCTTTTAAAATAATTTTTCTTCCTAGAATACCCACTTTCATAATGTTTTAGAGTGTTTATAGTGTTGAGGTGATTGTCTCACACTGCCTGAAAATAAAGTGAATTAGTCTAACAGCCCACTTATGTGATCATTATTATTGCAACCATTTTAGGGCCTGGCATATAATATGACCCAATAAGTCTCAGAGTCAAGATTAAGAGAGTGGGGGTTTTTCCACATTTAGAAAAGACATGCTAATTTAGCATCTTGCAAAGTAGTTTAGTCCAGGAAAATGTTTTGTTTTGGGTTTTTTTTTTCTGGCTGGAGAATACTTGCTTAGAGTTCTTTGAGTGAGTATTCAATCATTGTAGTTGTACTGGTTGGTACAGTTTGTATTCTAATACTCCAGCTATACCTCTAGAAACAAATAATTAGGACTTTGTGTATGGTTCTTTAGAATATTTGTGTTATTATATCAGCCTTAATATTTGTTACTAATAGTGTCCTAAAATACATCCAGAAGTAATACTGTATCAGCAGCTGTTAAGACTGAATTCCTAATCCTCTGGAATTTTAGTAACATTGTCAAGATATAGTGAAATAGTAAAACCTGCCAATTCAATATAGGGCTTGGATTGTCAGTATAAGGGGTTTTTTTTATTATTTTTGATTTGGTTTGATTTTTTTTACTCTTAAGTATAGTAAGAAAGAAGTTACAGGAAGTGCTTTTGGAAAGATTTGAATACAGTAATGGCAACATCTCCAAAATAAGGTCGAGTGTAATGAAAATCCACAGAATTATTCAGTAGTGCTTTTATTATGTGTTGAATCATTTAGCTTTTTAAAGTGAAAACTCCAAATAATTTTAGTGGTAGCAGAATCAGATTCCTTCTTGTAGTTAAGGTGAGATCTAATGTATCAGAGACATTGATGCCCTACATGATTTACAGAGAAATTCGTTCTCAATTAAACCTCTGTGAATGTCAAAGATTTTAGAATGAACTCGTAAACAGAATCCTATTTCAGGGAAGAATCCTTGTTGCTTAAGTCACTTTTTTCCTCTATAAAACTGTCAACAAAAATTCTAAAAAGGTTTTTAAAACCTTCGTTCTACCTGGCAGACAATTTTATGTTTTCCTTGGTTTTCCCTTGGTGATTACACATGATTACACAGAGCCTCCAGAATGGTGGTGTTCTTCCTCTTTTCATTCTGGGACATTTATTGTTGTGATTTTAATCTCATTACATATCAACTTTTTTAGTTTTATTATTAATTATTGATTTTCAGTGTGTTTTACAGAAGAAGAATATCCTTTATAGAATTATAATTAGTGTGCTTTCTCTCATAGAGAAAATACAACATAGAAGTGTTGTTTTTGACAAATACTGGTCTTGGCTTGACTTGACTCTTGGCTTGACTAGCAATCCATGATCAAAAAGACACAGTTTTTAATCTTAAAATGCATTAGATTTCATTCTCAGTATTGATCTCATTGTTAGGATGAAACTTTTATTTTATTCGTCTTAGTTGGTATGAAAAGCTTTGTGTTAGAGATTTGTATCTTCTTGTATTATTAACTGTACAAAATTTTAATGTGAATCAGGTACCCAGAGAGCATACAGTGGTTTTGGGCAGCACTCACAGAGTGCAGGGAGGCAAAAAGAACTGCAGAGGCCCACAGAGAGATGCATCATTGACGTACCTATTGAATTGGGACTGAACAGCAGGCAGCTAGTTTATACTCGTACATCTCTGACTGCATTTCATGCCCAACTGTGTGAGCACAAGGTATAGGTATACATTATTTACGCTTTTCAGGCAATACCAAAATCCATTGGCTCAAGTTTTGAACAATACTGCATAAAGGAGAAGGAGATATGATCCGTACAGATCCTGAGATATCTCTGCTCTTTTATTGTCTCTCCATCTCTTGTAGTTCGTATTTTGTGTTTTATGGCTGCAGCGTTGCCTTTTAGCTACAGCTGCCAGTACTGAGGGTTCACGGGATCTAATTGTTCTCTTGCAGTACATGGAGTAAAAGACATGAAATTAAGCTGTAAGGATGATGTAGGTTTTCAAACAATATATATCCAAGCTCTAGAACAAGTCTCTATGTTAATATATCACTGTGGTTGTTCTCTCTGGGCACTGAGTATTGACCACTGTTAAAGGCGGCCCAGTAGGCTAAATGATAATTTGGTTTAATTGTGTGTGCCATTCTTCTGTCTTTTCAGGCAATATTCACAAGCCAACATATTTTAATTCTGATGACTTGTTTTTGGCCATCCAAGTGAACTTGACTTCCCTCCAAGAACAGTCTAGTTCTATGAGCAAACTTAACATTTTACAAGTTGTAGTCCATTAGATTTCTCACAACTACTTTCAGTCATGCTTTGAAGACTAAAACCCCTAAAAATATCTAACTTTTCCAGACCAACCTCTTAAGGAACAATTGTCTTTGTGACAAAATACTGACATCAGGATGATGCAGTGTGCATTTTGCTATCTGTAATTACTCTGTATTGTGTTGAAAAGATTGGATTAATCTGATTAAGTTCAAGAAAACTAGTTGAACCCTTAAACAATTTCAAACTACCTAGCCACTTTCTAACATCACAGAGTCAATCAGATGCTCGACATGTGTTGTGATCTGAAAGTGATAAAAAAGGACTCTGCAAAAAGGGAAAGATAATACCTTAGTTCCATTGGAAGCAGCTATCTGGCTCTTCCATGAGTTTGTAGCTATGTTACTACTTTGACCATGCAGGCAGTGAAGCCCAGGTGTTTAGATTCTTAGTCCTAGACACAGGACTGTACAGTTTTTCTAATTGTAAGGGGAAGGGGTATTCCAAATTCTATGTGTTCGGTTCCCATTCAAATGACCTACAGTCAATAAAAAGAAGAAAGTGTGACTGCCTTTTGTAGAAGTGAGGGGAGCATTTAAAAAACCACCACAACACAATTCTTAAAGTCGGTTCTGTTTTTTGATGTATCATTCTATCATCTACCATTAAGTTGGTGAAAGCAACCATGAAACACTGTATTAAGTTATGTATAATTGCTAATTTTAACTTTATTGTGGGAAATAGTCCATGTACAATCATATATAAAATGCTGCTATGAAAATAGGCAAAATAAAAGTCTTTTATTGACTGTCCTGTTCTGAAATAAACTGAATTTCAATGCTGTAGAAAGTTAAGTAAGTTTGTACTAAAAGAACATGACAAGGAATAAATGTGGAAGAACACAGGCCTAGCCTGAGAGAATATTTATTTCAATACTCAATTGAGGCTTTTTTGTTGTATTTCATATATTTGGTGTGTTTCTGGGTATACTGTTTTGCTAATTAAAGTATCAGATGTGCACTTAAAACCTAATTGTTCAATGTAAAAGTAAATCTTCCATATGTTGATCTCACAGAGAACAATTGTATCCTCTCTGATTTTCTTGTGGCTCTGACAAGAACAGCAAAGAAATTGTACTAGGAGGTGGTGGAAATTAAAAAATATTTGGGGTTTCTATTTTCTACTCTCTGAAAGAGCCAAGAGAGGAAAAAGTACTTGATAAAATGTCTCACCTTAAGCATAAGACATATATAAAAGATTAGGGTATGATCTTAGTCCTAGGGGGCAATTTATGATTTACATCTCTTACATTGAGGCTAATTTTAGATAAAAGATTGTGCCAGTTTTTCTGCTGATCAGCTCTCCCTAGTGTAGTCATCTGTCCCACTCTTCCTTTGATAAGAGTGTTTATCATTGTGAAAAAAATATGAAGGGAACTGAAGATCTCATCAGAAAGAATGGCTGCTTTTATAACCCTCATGCAAAAATGTGCATACCAAACTCCACAGAAATTTCTTTCAAGAATTTTCCGAGTTTTAAAATGACAGTACAGCTTTACATTTGAAATGAGGAACTATGAACAAACTGATGTATGTATCATGTTGCATCATTTGATGTACATACCAGGTTTTTTAATCTAACATTGAAAGATTTTCAATGTGTTGGGCATGTTATCCAGCTTCTATATTGGTAGAATTATTTTAAAATATATTGAATGAGATTTTTGACTTCTGTTTTTTATTTGTTCTTTAGCAGAATCCAGTTTTGTAGTCATGTTTAACATAAGGAGATGCTTTTCTTCCCAAACCTGGTATTGTGGATGTACAAATCATGCATGAGCTGTTTAACTTTGTTCTTTCTTATATTCTTTTGTAAGTGCATATGTGATTGTATTACGTGGTGTCTAGAGGTATAAATGTTAATTGTCATGTCTATCTGGTTGGGCAGAACTACAGCAAACAGTGCAATTTCTTCTGCTACATCAGCACAGAGAGTCTCTGAGTCATCTGACTCAACTTCAAGGGTGTTTCTTCATGTGCTTCTAACCATGCTCAGCAAAGGCTGATGCAGTATGTCATCCAGTCAACCTATGAAATAATGTTAAAATATGAAATTTTATTTCTTTTTAGCCTGTAGAGGCTAAATATTTGGTGGAAGAAAGGAATAGGAAGAAATTTCCCAGTCCAGAATCCTGCTAAGTCACCTACTAGGAAGTATTAGACATCTGTATCAAAGTAAATGGTTCCCAGGAGGTATGCAGTGTGGCCTCTGCTTCACACTGTAGAATGTCTCTCTTTTACAAAGTCTTTTTTCCTTTTTTTTTTTTTTACAGGAAATCAATACATTGCTACTAGATTAATACACAATTCTAATGTCAAAAATTCTCAAAATAATTTGTCTAATTCTTTGCCCATTTTCATTTTTGATGACAGCTTATGGTGGTCCTGCATCTCATTCAGACTGGTGGTCATTTTTCTCAGCTGCAGTTCCCAATTTTGCTGATAGTTAAGATACCCACTTGTTTGTGCTGTTGGGCAGGAACTGGAAAAGCAGTGTCAACTCTTGTTGATGTGACAGCTTCAGGTACATGCCATGCTCTTTTCTGCACTGAAAGAATCATCAGAAAGTACAATGTTACCTCTGTTATCTCTTTAATATAAAAACTTTTGCAGTTTTTGATAGCCACCAGAGGAGCTGATATTCTGTTACAAAGCTCCAGTGACTGGGTGATGATTCAGTGTCAGAATGGCTGAGATTGTTCAAACTGGGCCTGCCAGTTTATAACTAGACTTTGTTTTGGTAATATGAATTTTATGTGTACCACAGTATTTGATCATGGATCCCAGGCCAAAAACATATCCAATCCTAAGTGTTTATTCTAAAACACAGAAGAGTCTCCTCCAACTTCTAGTAAAACCATCAGTTTAGAGGTTGTAGACAACACCCTCATTGGCAACACAGGCTCTGTAATGGGTTATTTTTCCTGAGGAGGCTGTGGGAAGAAAAGCATTCAGTTCTATGTCTGTGCTATGGATTATTCACTGAAAAAGAATTTAGCATTGGTATTAGTATTTTGCATTTGGTGTTATCCTTCAAAGTCATCTCTGTATCTGGCATGTGTGATGTATTCAGTTATTTCCCACATGTGCTGCCTTTCCGTCATCTTTCTTTCTGTTTGAATGAGTTTAACTCTACAGAATGGGGCCTAATGACAGTCAGAATGCATAGCAAGGGAGTCAATGTATTAAATTACTCAATTATTTCTTATTTGTATATCAAAAAAAGAGCAGCATACATGGAGGAAGAATGTGTCATTAGTGTGTGAACTGCCATTTGAATTATCAGTCACCTGTGGGTTTGTTTTTCCTTTTATGCTGCTGGTACAAAGCAGAGAGTTTTCCAAAAAGTGGAAAGCACTGATTTTGGAAGAAAATGAAGTGGTGACCATTCGTTCTTTCATTCATATTTTGCTTAGAGCATAAGAATTTCATTGCCACACTTTTACTCCACTGTGCGGTGACGGCACATGTTCTTACTTCACAGGAGGTGTATCTAGTGCAATAGACTGTAAAATGTTGACAATGCGTTGTTCATCTAGCCATGGAAATTAAATGCTCGTTGTCGCATGAAACAGAGTAAAAAAAAAAAAAAACAGTTTAGCCTCTATATTTTATCTCTGATGAATATAAATTGTCCAACCAAAAATCATGTTTCTGTGGGTTCATGTAAATTCAAAACAAGCATGCAAACAAAATGAAACAAAAACTTGATAAGAAGGGTCGGTGTGTTTATGTGACTCTGTGGCATATTCAGATTATGTGGTGTGATTTGTTCTGCAGCTGCTTCAAATTAAGAACAGGTGTAGAAGGCAGATTATGCAAATACTCATATTAATGTAATTGTGAAATTGGTGTGTTTATCACTGTTCCTTTAAAGAGTAGACCATACTCTTATTTTACATGTAAATGAGCTTTATTCTTGAGAGCTACTATTGGATAATGAGCTTATAAAGAGGAAATTTCTAGCATATGGTGAAACATTTCCAAAATGTGACATTTTCTTGTGTAGCAATTTATTTTATATATATAGTATAAACATATTATATTTGTTTACCTGCTTATGTAATCTCTTTGCCTTTAGAAAAATAGATGTAAGATGCGGTTTTAAAATCTGACTTGTAGAACTAGTGAACTCATATTTCTTTGTTGGGTTTTTTTTAAATTTCACATGACCCTTTAGTAGGGCAACTTTTGATCTCCTTCAACTATTTACTTTATATTTACAAACCTTTATAGACTTTAT
This sequence comes from Sclerurus mexicanus, assembly GCA_013396755.1. NCBI lineage: Eukaryota > Metazoa > Chordata > Aves > Passeriformes > Furnariidae > Sclerurus > Sclerurus mexicanus. Next base: position 92,882 of record VWZF01005593.1, read on the forward strand.
GCCTTGCTTAAATCTTTAAGAAGTATACATTGGTGAGAAAATGTGTTTTAAAAGGATTTTTTACTTCCTAAGACCCGCTCTTTAAACAATCATAAATGGGGTATCTGAGTTAAATATATATTTTTAAACATTATTTACCTCATGTTGCTAGTATGCATAGATTTATAAATGATTGGCTCAGCTTTTTGTTATTTATAGATCAGAGAGTTTTGGTATCAAAGGATGTCCAAAATTAAGAAATGATGGGAACTTTTTATTTCTTCTAATATGGACCTAGTTAACCAAATTACCCGGTATAAAAATCACAGCGCTCTTATAGTCTTTTGTACATGAAATTGATTAACAGTAATTTATATTCTGTTAAAAGAAAATACTAGATACTAGATAGTTTTTTTTATATGTCTGCGTATACAGGACAATTTTATATATGCTGCTGATGAGGTAGGTCAAATATTTGAGACCAAGCTTCATGCACTGGGTGGGATACTTTTGGCTGGGAATCTGGGCCAAGCAGTCGAGAACATCTCTGCTTCTCAGCAAGCAGAGCCTGAGGGCACCGGCTGCCAACAGCTGGCTGCCAGGCAAATGTGGCTAGAACAAGCTCTTCCTGCCTTTCTGCTTCCTATTGCTGTGGTTCAGATGGGCTTTCCTATTTTTTTGCAAGAAGAAGAAAGAAAGCCCCTGTTTTGATTTCTGGGTATGTTTCAGGAAAAAAAAAACAACAAACCAAACAAACAAAAACCTGGAGTTTTTTGGTTCAGTGGGGCACCCAATGGCATCAAATTTCTTCCTATTCATTATCCTTGAAGCTCAACTGGTCACTTCATGGGACCAACCTAAAAGGTGTAAGCAAGAGGTTTAAAGAAAACAGTTCTTAATTCATTAGAGTTATTTTTCTCTAAGGCACTCTTCAGAACGGGAATGACTTCATGTTCAATAAAGTTACCCCTTAGCAAATTATTTAAAATTTTGGTGATTTCTGTGGCGTTTAACTGATAACTGTTTGTTTCACAGCCTGTTAGCTACCTATAAAACCTTTCATTCAGTTATTATCACACTCTTAATAGAATACAAACTATTAAAGAAAGAAAAGCCTGGCAGAAACTTCATTGTGTAAGCTGAAGATGATAAAGTTTTTCTTTAAAGTTAGCCTGACTGTATCACTTTAAAGTACAGCTGTCAACCAGATAAAATGGCAACCTCTTTTTCTAATCAATTTGAATTACATGCATCATTTCAGTAGGATGTTATTGTGGGGTTAATTATCTTTGCATTTAGAAAAGTTTTTACTTCTACTTGACTAGTTGTCATTGAAGATGTTTGCATGCAGGAATGCTATTCATGCTATGCAATATGGGGACCTTCCAGTGTCACTTACAACTCACGTAGTTATGCTTTCCATCTCAGAAATAAAGATTCATCTTGGATGTTGTTACACAAAGAAGATTGTGTATATTGAAGAACCGTGTGACTCCATCACCCTTATAAACACTGCTTTAAAACAGTAGGAACCTGGCCCGAGCTATGTTAGCTCTATTGAATTTCTCACAACTTCCATGGGAAATCTTTTGAGGTTAGGGAAAAAAAAAGAGGCCTAAGAAAAAGAGCAAAAATAGCAAATAAAAAGACAAAAAGTGCCTTCCAGTCACACTAATCTCTTTTCAACACTTCTTGCACTGTGCAATTGACACTTACTTGCATTTATTTAATTTTTAATTTTTTTTAAATTATTGTGGACTAGTAATTACTTTTACATTATTTTGTTAATTGTATGGCTCTTCTGACCACAAGCTTCAGAAAATAATTAAGGGATTTGAAGAGATGAGTTCCTAGTAATTTCTTTTTTTGAGTTATTTGTGGAATAAGAGATTATTTCTGATCCAATTCCCTGGTCTTCTTCCACAAGATGTTCCAGAGGTGGATGGATTACAGCCATATGTGTGTCTTTGCACTCTGATTTTGTTTCCCAACTTTCTGTGAGCAAGACAAATAACAATCCTGACTTCTGCTATTATGGGATGAGTTAATTTAGTTATTAAAATAGGACAGGCAGAATACCTGCATATTTGTGCCCCTGTTCCTCTCAATAAAGGCAGTTGTGAACTTGATGTTAAATATATTGACATCAAATAAAGGGATTCCTTTACCTTTAAATAAGTATTATTAAAAAAACATCCAACTACTTCAATAGTCTTTATTATATATATATATATACACATTTAATATATATATACATTTGTATATGGAATACGAGCAATTTCCCTGGGCCACACAGAAAATCATGTAAGTAAGTACCACTGAATCTCAGCGTGGTTTTTTATATCATTGTAGTCACCGAAATCAGAGAAATTTTGAGTTCAAGAGTGGATGATGGTTTGCTTTTTGAGATTGACAGCGTCTAGAGATGGCATAAGTTGAGGTGCACAGATACTGGTAGTTGCCTCAACATCTGTATTGTCATTTAATTAGTCTTGCTCACACATGAAGAATTAAATCAGTCACTGAGCTGGAATCAGGATAAATCTTGGGCTAGCAAGGACACTTAGGGTTCGTTTCTCTCCTCTGCAATTGAAAATAGTCCATCCACTCATGTAACCTATAAATACTACTAAGCAGATTCTGTGATATTGCTAAGAATGACCTAGCAAAAGAGACATTAGTAACTCTTTTGATTACTCTTGCACTCTTCTGGTAGCATATCATAGCTGGGGTCCGTGAGGAAAATCTATCATTTGTAATAATGTGTTAGTAAATGTGAAATGGACATTTCACAGACCCTTGTGTAGTATGGCTTTATTGACTTGAATTAGGAAGCTGGATCCCACAACAGCATTGATCTAACAATCTTAAAGGGGAATTAAATTTTGAATGCCTGAAAAATGAACTGTAGGCATATGTAATTGCTTGAAATTAAAACAAAAGATGTAGTATAAAATCAGACACCTTACATACTTTTTATTGGTAATTCATTATGCCATATTGAAGTCTGCTGATTATAAGATGTGCAGCATGCATTCATATCTATAAATACATATGGACAGATTTTATTTCTTTCTGGAATGACAACATACGTCTTATCATTTTCCTTATTGTTAATTTTCTTTAGCAATTCAGAAAATACGATGAATCATTTTGGTTGTGTGGGAGATGCTATTTCCATTCAGTTCAAGACTTTTCCTGTGCCTATATTCAGTTAAGATCTCCAACTTCTGTCTTATTAAAGGATCACTATCTTGTAATCCTTTTATCTTCTTTGCATTGCTACTCTCTTTCAGTAAAGGAGAAAAAAAGTACTGGAAAAAAAAGGACAATCTGTCTCTGCCAAAGCTCAGGCCACTGTCATTCCACACATTATTCAGCAAGATAGCTTGTAGAGCAAATGCCTGGTTGTCCATCTTCTCTTCTTTGCTCAACAGCTGGAGCTTTAAAGCAAGAAATTTAAAATTGCTATTGCAAATTAATGTGCTATACAACTTTGTTTGCAATTCACTGCCTTAGCTGAACCATCTATTATGTTACGTCATAAAGAATACGCGTGATCTTACAGTACAAAATGTTGCTATTTCAGGAACTTCGAAGTTATACAGAGAATCACAGATTTGTTCTTTAAAAGGTACTTTCTCTAAATAAAGCATGTTTCCCTACTCACTTTTTTTTGCCCTCATTCAAAAGTCTAATCTTAGGGCCAGACTTTCAGTTAAATTGAGCACCCAGGACTCCCACTGACATCATTGTAAGCTGCTCAACACCTCTACAAATGAAGGTCCAAAGTGTTTAGGAAAATTCATGGCTTCAAACTAGTCTAAACAAAAGACATTTTTTTTTGCCTAGACCTACCAGATATTGTTCATATTTATCAGGCGTTTGTCTTTTCCTAGATGGGCAAATAAGATGGTAGGGTTTTTTTGTTTTTTTGGTTTGGGTTTTTTTTTTCATTTATACTGTATATTGTGAGTTAAGTAACAATTTTTGAGGAGGCTGGTGGATATTTTGCCAAATGGTTCTAAAATTGTGTGGGGTGTTTTGATTTTAACCAAAGTTGCAGCTGCAGAGCTGTAAGGCAGTCAGTTTTCCTTATTATGACTAGTTCTACAACTTGTACTGTTTTAAATTGCCTGCAATTAGCATATTTCAACCTTATTTTTAGGTTTAAATTGCAGTGTGAGAGTGTGCTCTCCTCTTAGCTAATTAGTGCTATCAAGTAACAGTAGGTTACCTCATTAGTACCATGTGCATTTAATTAAAGAAGAGAAAATTGGAGTTAACCTCATAGTTAATATTTTCACAGAGTGATACAATGCCAACACCTTCAATTGGAGTCACACCCCTGTGTATCTAATTATTCACTGATGCCAAATAAGGTTAGCAAGGATACCACCATGCTGTTGACAAAATAATTTAGATGGAAATCTGTTTGCTAGTTTCTGATATGAAATTCCAGTTGGAGCTGATTATTTTTATTTAAATATGTTGTGGTTGCAAGATATTTTTATCATCTTCCTACCCTCCCTCCCTTTTATGTTCACACTCAAACCTAGGAAAGGCCAAGATTGCACAAGGCACTCAATCTCAGGTAAGTGGTCTGTGATCCTAATCCATACCTTGCAGGTGTTGTAGCAGTCTGGATAGAACCATTTTATTTTTGCTACAATTATTATACATTTGTATTGTCCCCATGAAAAGGATACAAAAATAGGACCAGAGTACAGGTGCCTGCTCTTTGTAAATGTGCTCAGAATTTCTTATGGTTTGCTTTGCTTTAGAATTTTCTGCTTCTTTTGGTTCTGGAAGGCATGATCTTGTATGGAGGTAAGAGCCTCCAGCTTTTTTAGCTTTTAGTGAGGTCGACGTTGATTATTGTTCCTAGTCTGGGCACTGTAATTCATGTCTGTTTACCCCTAGTAAAGAATGTTTTGAATGTATAGCATGTATTTTTAAAAAAAAGGAGGTTTTGGTTTGGTTTTTTTTTAATGAATTTGTGATACTAGTGGTCGGGCCTACAGCTTCCAGTGTGTAATAGCATGAGGTGAGTCTGAGTTCTGTGTTTCACTTTTGTATTGGCATGGCAGCATGCTGTGCTGGGTGCCCAAAACTCAAATCTCTTAGAACATCCATATAGTATTGATTTAGCAATTTTTGAGATATGCTTAATTTTTAACATATGAATATTCCCACTGCTGGTATAAAAAGGTCTTACATATGTCCTGGAATGTTTTGACAGTTAAAGACCATCACCTTTTTCACTTTGCTTGTCGAGCTGAACAGCTCAGCACTCCCAGAGCCATGTATTCCCGAAGTGGATTTATCTTTTGAATTTTGTTGTCCTATGCTGTTAATATGACATATATTTTTGAGCAAGCCACCCATAATCTCTGTGACTCAGTTTTCCCATCTATAAAATGGAAATGCCATTACTTCATGCATGAAGATGATTTAAGTGCAAATAATTGTTTTTTGCACAATGCTTGAATACAAAGCCACCTTGTATATCAGTGCCAGATCAACTTCACATGAATGTGTTTAATTATTGTATGTGTGGGATTATAATTGAATCCTTGAAGGAGGGATTTTTCCATTTATTGAAGACCTGAAGTCTTCATACTAAATCAAGTACTTTCTTGTCTGTTCTTTCAGGTTACTTACCTCAGGTGTTTATAGTGGGTGCTTTATGGGTACATATGGGTGCTTTAAATAGCCACTTTACAAGATTACTAATGGGAAATCATTTTGACATTCACTGCTGGTATTCAAATGAAAATAATGACTGACTTTTTTAAATTTGGGTGGTTTTTTTCTTATTTTACAGTGAAGTAGAAAGGAGGCTTTTCAAACTCTATGCCTTTTCCATACTAGCTTTCCAAACTGCTGACCCTTCAGGATAGTAAGTTGAAAGAAAACCATTGGATTGAATGGCAGGGTGGAACTCTGAAGTCAGTCAGTTTGAGGATCAGATGAAATTTCCATGTGAAAATAAACTAAATCAGTATTTACTTACCTAACTTGTGTTTTATATATTGCTACTAAAAAAGTATGGAAGTATATGATAGATCCATTTATCTTTTTTTTTCCTTTCTAAACATAAATTATTTTTTTTTTATATGATATGCTCTTTAACTGTCAAGGTGCATTTGAAAAGAAATTAAGCAGCTCTGTTTTATAGGACCTGTAAGGGAGAGTTTGTATTACAAAAAAAAAGTAACGAGTTTTCTCCATATGTGTTTAAAGAAAACTATGTGAAAACATGCAATCAATATAAATGCTTAGCCTGGCTTCATATGGTTTCTCTGTGTAACATGATGTGAAATAGAGACTGGTTTCATTTGTATTGGAGAAAAACTGCCACTCAAATTACAGCCCTTGGTGGTATCATTGTCATCTCTGAAAGATCTCATTCAGCTCTATCAAGAGCAACCAGGTAATAAAGTCAAGGTCTACATGGTGAATAAGCAATGACTTGGGTTTGGTATTGGTTTAGTACTTCAGAGTCTCAGCATATCTAGTGGCTGCACCTTCTTATAAACATCAACACAAATGTGTAAAGCACAGATCAAACTAGGAATGAAATTTTATATACTCATTTTGAAACAGTCATCTGTGTGAAAAACATCTAAAGCAGAACTTTTATGTAAACAGCTTGTCAGAGAATCCAAATCATTAATTGTAGCACTTTTGATGGACTGCTACAAATCTGGTGTTCCCTATCTGTAAAAATTGGTAGAGCTAGGAGGTCTTTTATGGGTAAATCATTAAGTGATAAAAAGGTACTTTTTAAAGCAAGGTTTCTACATATGTATTGCAATTTCATATAGATTCATTGTCTAATATTACTATTAATTAAAAATGGTTGTTACATTCTTTAAGTTATTGCCTATAATTGTGATATTTTTATCTTTTCAGTACTCACTAATGATTTGCAATAGTACAGTCACAGCTTTTTCTTTTTTTGGTTTTTTGTTTGTTTGTTTTTGTTGTTGTTTTTTTTTTAATTCCTGTAACTTCAAATTCTTTATTCAAATTTATTTTTTGGTCATGTGTTTTTCCAGGGAATGTATTATTTATTTTACTGGATTTAGTTACTTTGGCACAGTTTGAACTGACAGAATATACAGTAAACAACTTGTGTTTTTCAGAGGAAAATAACTGATAAGCTGGGGGAAATATTTATTAATCGGTCAATACTCTTCATTGATGTATTCAAGATAAAAGTAACATGAGCTCTGTGTTTATATTAAATATCCTACATTATTTGTCAGCCTGGATGAGGAAAACACATCTGATGTACCTGTAAAATTGTCACTTGTTTTTTTCTGTCTCTCTATGTTGCTAAAGACCTGGGAATGTCTCTACCTCTTGAATTTTCTTTGCTGTATTAAGTTTCTTAAAAGGAATTTTTTTTAAATCACTCTCACCCTTCTAAAAAATTTAATTTACAGCTGCATAAAGGAAATTACCCTATTTTAGGCAGTCAAGCATTTCAGCAGATCCCTAGAAATGTACAAAGGAAAGAATGATTATCAGTCCCGAATTGTGGATTAAGAGGATCATACTACACAGAGTACTGTCTAAAAGTAGAAATTTAATAGAAAATGTGGATGTTCATGTGAACAATGTCTCTGAGGTTAAAGATAGCATTTAAAATATGGAAGTTTTTATTATTATTTGGTAGAAGATTTGCCTAGAGATGCTTGTCTTGTGAATAATGTTACAAGCAGGAGTTTTGGGAGTTTTAGAGACATTCTTTACATGTTTTGCTTTTGTTTTGTACACTTCTGTTTTTGTTAATTTTTTGTAAAAGAGGGATTTCAATTAGAAAAGGAGAATTCTCATTGTGGACTGCAGAAAATGTATTAAAAATATACATGAACTCCATTATCTATGTTACAAAGCACAAATAAGTTATAATTCAGGAAGTGCCATTTGCATACATTTAAAGAGACATTTTTAAAAATGGCAGGGGGGGGTTTCTGAGGTTCTAGAATATATTCTTCCTACACAGTCCCCAGTGCCCTTTTTCCCCACAAACCAGCTCTGCTTTTTGAGTCTCGTAGAGGGGAGAGTGACTTCTCTGAAATCTGCAACTAAAGTGAGTTGCAATATGACATGAGGAGAGATACTTATCAACAAACTTAGTACATGTGTTCTTGTTCTGTAAACTTAGGTAATACTTTTGCAGAAAACCCTCAAGCAAACCGTTTAGTGGACAAAATCAGCACAGATTTTCTGTAATTCTGCCTTTTTTAAGTACAGGGAAGACCTAGTCCATTATTTCAAATGTCACCTCTGTAAGCTCACAATATATCCAAGGTAAGGAATATCACACTGTGCATAAGTTTTTTTTCAACATTTCATTTGTGTCAGTACAGTATTTGAGACTAGTTTCCCTGAACAGCCAGCCCCAGCACAGAGTGCAACAACAAAAAATTCAATAGAGTGCTTTTCCAGAGACGTTCTCCCTCCTGCTGCAAATAAAATTGTCACTTGATGGCAAAGTGATTTCTTTTCTTTCAAACGCACTTTATTGTCGGCAATGTAATTTATATCAAGCAAGCAGCGAGTTTTATCAATTTATAGCATCTGAAGTTTATTTCTGCATCCAGTAGAAAAATTTTGTTACTGTTTTGGTCTTGTATACAGCTACATTACTCTGATTGTTAGAACCTCAGCTAATAATGTTTTTAGCTAAATTATAGCTAGGTTTACTAGATTTGGGGTTTTTTTCTTCTTTTCAGATTGTGATCTCTGGCTGAATACCTGGTGCATTAGTTTGTTTTTTTCTCTTCTTTTTAATTGTTGTTGAAACTAATGAATGAATTAATAGAAGCTGATTAAGAAGGAGCATTTGGTATGTTACTGATAGGAGCTCACTACAGACTAATCTGAAGACTACCTACTACCTTTTCTCCCACAAATTTGAAAATAAAATTTCTTCAGCTGACAGTATCAACTACAGACAGAAATCTGTGGCCAGAATAGTAAACCTCTAAGGAATAGTCTTTGATTTTGCCGCATACAATAAGGCACTTAATTTCAAACTAAAATTGCAGAATAACATATATACACATAGGCACACAAAGGCATAGTCTGTACTCTATATAGCTATATCATGAGCAGTTTTAACAATATATTAGCAGTTCTTAAAGATTTCAACTCATGCTGGAGCAGCACTAGCCATTCTTCCGGTGGGGGATATCTGTGAACCGAGGCAGGCTGCCATCAATGCATACACATACTAGGGTTCTCCACATTTCAGGTACCACAACTGGCCTCTTTTCAGCACGCGATAAATGTCATCTTGTCTCATTGCTGCCACTGTTCTGCACAGATTGTTTTCTTAACATCTTTCTCTGTGTGTTTCCCCAGTTCTCATTCAAAGCACCAAATACAGGCAGTTTGTTTTCAGTTTTATAGTCCTTCACCATCTGACTTCACGATACCCATTACTCTTCATAAAGTAGAAGAAAAAAAGAGCCATTAATTTCCTACTTCTAGATTTTCAAATAAGCGCTATTGTACTTTCTCCTGTGCTGTCTGTAATGACTGTGAAGTACCTCATTATCCTTCTCCAAGTCAGTCATTCAGACTTCTCCAGTTTATGTATAGAGAGCTTAGACACATACATTGCCTGCCATCATGACAGGTATTTCCTATCAGTCTGTCACTGTCATCTCTTGTCTTACATAGGACTCTCATGTCTGTACAATGGACTTACGTAGGACTCGGTGTGTGTGCAAGGCCTTCAGCCCAGTCGTGGTCAGCATGATTGGAGCCTTCGTGCAGTTGCACTGATTCCCATGTTGCTGCTGCTACTGCTTCTAGGTCTTCCAATTCCTGTGTGATTTATGGCATGCATTGAACATCTTCATTCTAACAGGAAATAATACTAATTTTTCTGCATTGCTGATTCAGTTATATGTTTTTGGTAGTCTGCCCTTTCAGGGGAACAAATCCTGCCCTTCTTCTGTGGCCTCAAAGTTTACTGAAATTGCAGAGCACACACGTATCTATTGCATCTATTAAGAAGACTCTAGTATTTTCAATCTACAAGCAATATTTGTAAATGTCTCAAAAATAATTCTTTTTTTTAAGGTGAGGCCAAGAGATATGATTCAGAAGGACAGTCAAAAAACCTTTGACACAATCCTTCATGAGTGATTATTAAGAAAACTGAATGGTTCTGGGTGAAAGTTAAAAGTTCCATCATAAGTTGCAAACAAGTTAAGAGACAGAAGATAGAGTAGGAGTATATTGTCAATTTTCAGCATGGCAAAAGGTTAACGTTTCTGTCTACCCCTGACCTGTGCATTGTTTAATATATGTATTAATGAACTGGAAAATGGGCTAAAGAATTTTGTATGTTTCAAAATCTAACGATGACCAAAAATCTTATTTAGCCTTGTAAAGATTAGAGAAGAATTTCAGACTTTCCAGAGAATCATGGAATAGTAAGTAACCAAATACCCGACTGGTAGAAGAAAGATGGTATTGGTTAATATGATACATATTAAAGGAGTCATTTAACTACTTACCTGATGATGTAACTGTTTGCACCAATTTTTAAAAATTGAGTATAATCACAGTGTGGTAGAAGAAGTGAGCTGTGTCTTCTTATAACAAGCACATCTTTTCTCGGTTTACAGTAAAATGGAAACAGGGAAACAATCTAAGATTTATGAAAATTGAGAGTGTGCTGACAAAAATATAATACCATTTTTATTTTGATCTGTTATCTGATGATGCTGTGCAGAATGTGAGATGTTTCATTTTAACTTATAAGTATCATTGAGTAGCCTGAAGGAGGAGCATTTCTTTTCTCTATCTCTCCACTTCTGCTGTGCAGTCCAACTATTTCAGGCCATACACTGTGTCTGTATGCAACTCCTAGCAAAACTGTACTTTGAAGGCCGCAGTGGAGAGTGTTTTCATACCTGTTCATATGTATCTTTTTGTGAGAGTCTGATGTATGCAATAGTTTTTATCAGTGAGATGTTATTTCAAAACCAACTTAATTGGTTTTCTATATAAAACATATTCTAAATACCTAAATAATTTAGGTTTTTTCTAAAAAATATTAACATAAATTCTAATACTAAAAATAATAATTTCTTAGTTGAGATAAAAAAGATTGGATTTAATTTAAATTTCTTTACTCTCTAAATCTTGAACAGATAGAAAAATCTTGTAATTTGAAAAACTGTTGGAGCTGTGGTTCCTAAAGACCATGGTATCAGGTCCTTTACCCAAATCAGTTACCCAAACTACACTAGAAAACTGTCTTTGTACAGATAAGTGAATTGTCTTTTAAATATATGTACATGTATGGGCATTCTTGACAATTGTCTGTAGAGTCTTTTCGTATTTAACTTGTAGTGCTTTTTTCTACTTTATGCCTGATCTCAGTCCTTTCCTGTTACACAGTTTTATGATTCTAGACTTTATTGTGAGCAAATTATACTGTGACTTCTTCACTGTTTGTATTTGTGGTGCACTGTAGTAGTTGCAGTCTGTGTATAAATGCATTTTAAGTTCTTTTTATGACCTGAGTCTCTTCTTGGAGGAAGTACCTTCATTCATATCTTCTCTCAATTTCTGCCGAAAAGGTGATCGTCGTTCACTTATCTAAATGAGGAGGATTTCACCTGAGTTGTGCAACATGAGACATTGTGTCAGACTCCTTCTGCTCCGGTCTCTTTACACTTGGACTATATTCCCATGAAGATTATTTATTTTTTGTCCTATTTGCCACTATAGTCATATCACAGGCATTCCAAATACTGTATGTGTTCTCATGGGTTTTTTTCATTTTTTTTCTTTGTATCCGGTCTTACTGTGAATACAGTAGCCTGTGTTCATGCATAAACTGGACCTCTACTCCACAGAACATCTTCTGTTCTTTTCTAAAGAATGTGTAAATCTCATCAGATTAATTGTTGATAGGCTAGGTCTGGACCCCGAAAGATGAATGCCAGGGTTTGTTGGATACAATCCATAGCAACTCCATTATAGTTTGATGAGGTGGGGCATGAAGTACAAAGATTTAAACTCCAAACTCAAAATCCCTTGACACTGATCTGTTCTTTAGAAAAGATGCAGCATCGCCTTCTGATTGCCATGAAGAACTTGCCTTTTTCAGTGCAGTATAGTCTGTTTCCTAAAACTTTGAGACTGCCTTACTGATACTTCTCCAACTATCTCATTCCTTGGACTGTCTTTACTTTTAGGTTTTAATACTTTTTAAGTGAGGCACTTCCTTCTTTAAAGACAATTTATTTATCCATGCTAATCTCATTAATCATTAATCTCATTGATTAACTTGTCCTCAGGGACAGACATTAAAGGACATACTTTTGCACTTCTGTAGATCCTTGGGCTAGAAGAAGTTGTAACTAGTCACACAGTTGTGTTTGTTGAGAAATCTGTTTGAGAAACTCATAAACTACCAACAAAATGAATAATCTGACAGAAGATGAAAATACACAAATACAGGATTTGTGCAAATACGCAAAGACAGGATGTCTGGAAATTCACTAAAAAATATTGATTATTGATTCTTCATTTCCATTTCACTTCTTACTTCCAGTTCAAGAAAAGTCCTATTTTACTTACTGCAAGAAATTTCTTTTCCAAGTGCACAGTCAAAGAGTGCCAGTACCATTCTGTGAAACTGAACGCACACTGCAGTTTCTTTCTTTTCTTTATGGTGGATGGTGCATATTTTCAGTTGGACTTTCATCACCTAGTGTATTGTAATATGAAACCATGAAACTACAGAGAATTCACGTTTAGACTAGTGGGTCTTTTCCTGATGTGTATGTGTAGCATAAACTGCCAAGTACTTCAGAAAAGAAGCCTTTTTTGCTGCAAAGATTTAATTACAAAGACAAAGATAAAATGGGAAAGCAAAAATAAAGACAAAACAAGAAACAAAACAAGACTTTAGATTTTGAAAGAGACATGCTGTCCGATGTCAGCTGTTTTTAAAGCCTGTTAGGTCAAGAGTAATTCCAGTTAATATATATAGTCCTTTAGAACTGCTATGATTCTTCAGACTGTTGGCTCCCTTGTTTCGGTTGAATCATTCTGCCATATCTGCTCAACAAAGAAGGATGCAATGTCAGCTACAGGAATGTATATGGAACATTTCAATATGTTTGTAATAGTGGTTTCCTGCATTTGTAATTCCACAACAGGTATAGATGCTGGTAAGACCATTTTCTTTATTGCGCAAGTTAGCAGCAATACATATTGACTTTTTAAGTATTTGTCATGTAACTCTTGGAAGAAAAAAACCCATATGAACAAAACCTACTTATTGCTAATTTTATTTATGATATTCATATTTTCATCAACTTTTTCCAATGTCATTTTAGGACATTTTGTTGTTTGTTTTTTTTTTTAAGTGTTCTGGTTTTGTTGTCTCTTGTGGTTTGGGCTTTTTTTACCTCTATTGGATTTATTTGGAAGTTGTCCACTTTTACAAGTAAAGTTAGACGGTTCCAGCAGTGTCACAAGAAAGCTGGGACTGATTCTATTTCTGGAAGAATGGGGAGTGTCCTACACAGCATTTTTCGCACTTGTGAACAGTGTCTTCTTGACCTTCAATTTAACTTTGAGACACTCTCTCTTTTCCAAGAACTGATTGCTCAATCATTTTACCGAATGGTCACAATCTTTAGAAAACAAGAAACACACGCAAGAAGGACTGGCATAGGGTTGACTTCAAAGCCTCTTGTGCTTTGCCAGTTCCTTTATGTTTGGAAAAGCTAAAGAAACAAATAATTTGTGGAGGGCCTTGCATGTGAGGGCTTTCAAAGGAAAAAGAGATGAGCCACAAATTCTCTGAATACCTTCTTGGGTGGGAAAGTTTAGAGGCACTTAATGCAGTGTTTACTCCAGCTATGATGTGCAGGTAGCAGGAGCCTTGCGGTTGAATATGTTGTGTTCTCACTGGGGTCACAGGACTGCTGTGACTGTGTCTGCATCAGGAAACCTTGTTTTAGTGTGTTCATTAAAGCTTTCAGTGTGGAAATGTATGATGTGCAACTGAAATTGTTACTTGTTTCCACAGATGAGAATGAAAATGTGTTTCTTAGGCATATTCCACAGATGTGTGGGGTCACTTGTGCTTCCTTGTAAAACAGGGCCAGAGTAAGCTTTATAAAACTGCATACACAGTGTCTTCTAACTGAAATGTTTGTCTTTGCATATCTTTGTATCAGCTCCACATTCAGGCCTCTAAGTATGTTGTTTGTGTCCAGAGGAGTAGAAGAGTAGGTGATACTGAGTCAGTATTCTGTGTTTTGAGTGTCCACTGCAAGCGCATTGTGAGTGGTGGGCAGGGTGAGGTGGTAAGACAGGATAAAAGCTTGAGATCCTTCCCTTTTACATTCTCCCAGAAATGTGAGACTCAAGAACCCTTTGTATTCAAAGTGAAGTTTCATAAATAGATTAATGAGTTTGTTTTTAAAAACATGCAGTTTGGGGTTTTTTTCCCTTGCTTGTTCTGTCAAAATTAGTGCTTTATTTCCTTCTTGAATGTATTTAGGTCCTATTTGTAGTCATGCAATCTTGTTATACTTTGAAGAAAGTTAAGAGAGAGCAATGTCAACATTCCTATCACGAGATCAGACTTCTCAGATCCAGCTAATGCTCTTTGACTGTGCTTCAGAAACTGCAGGTCATCTTCTTCCACAGCTGAAACCTGGCAGATTGAAATGAGATTTATAGCATTATGTAGTTACAGTGAAATCATTAAAGTTCTGTACCATAATTATAAGTGATTTCACATACCAGCAAATCTCTGCACAAAATCTTGCAAGACGTGACTGCTATCTCCCTATAGTTGCCTTCTCTCTTGTTCTCTCGCTCTTAATCTGTTCTCCTATTTTCCTAGACAATTATCTAATGATTTTGGAAGTAAAAACATTATTTTTAGGATTTGTCTGCCATTTAGTCTGACTCATAGATGAAATGTACATAAATTTCTCTTTTAAGAAGACAAATTTTTTTTCTGTAATCAGCTGGAAAATATCCTGGTGACAGCTCTCTGTTTATATTCTACAAATATACCAAACCCCATAAATATCTTTTCTCTGATCAATGTTTTCTGTACAGTATTGAATTATAAAAAATCTACAATAGCATATACAGGACTTATATAGATCAGTGTCACTGAGTATCAGCAATCAAGTGCACAAAATTTAGGTAAGGATAAGGATATCTTTCGTGCTCTATAGAAGTTGTTTTTTTCTGATGAGTAGACAAAGAATTATATTATAGAGCTGCAACAGTTTGCCTTCTCAGAAAATTTGTCTGTAAAAGTAATAGCTCAGATTTACTCAGGGCATTTTAATTCTCCATAAGAAAAAAATCTGAAGATGTTTTTAAAGCTAATCAGTGCTGCCAAACTAATGAAGATCTGTCCTTCATTTCGTCCTGGAAGTCTTTTGAAGGCTGAAGCTTCTGGCTGCCTTGGAAACTTAAGAAGACGAGTTTATTCCAAACATTGCTTACTAGGATCCAAACCAAAAAAATCACTTAACTTGGCTTGTTCTGAGTAAAAAGAGAAGGGAGTAAAGAGCCTTCATTCAAGAATTCATTTTACTACCGTTTGCTTCTCTGTGCACACTTTATGTTTAGATGCCATTTATAAATATCTTATTATCATTTGTTAAATTTTATGACAATTTTTACCATGCCTGATGACTGTAACTCATGCATTAAACATGCACACGTATTTTAACAATATTTGCATCTTATAATATGCTTCCTAACTACTTGTCATGGACTCATCAGTTAAACATTTATTTTACAAATGCATTTTGTAATATGCTATGGTAATAAACTATAAAAAAGTATCCCACCTTGTAATATTTTCAGATGGATGAATAATGCATTACAAATTCTACCTTCATTTAAAACATGACCTCTGTTCTGATGAAATCTGATACATTGTCTGGATTTGTGATCATCGAGTTGTGTGAGGTGCTGTCAATCTGCTTTCTGATTAATTTTCCTAGTTCATAAATCTGAATTAATCTGTAAATATTTACAAAATAATATGGTTTATTTTTTCTATTCTTTTATTTTTACCCACCTGATTAATTTAAACCAAATGTGTCAACCCCCATCTAGCTGTAAGATAATTTTCATTCAAATAATTTCTGGAAATTCAGTTCTGAAATTGATTATCAACATTGTGATTGTTCCCTTGCTGGCTGCCTAAGTTTATAATATATATTTCTAAAGAGGCCTATGCTACTGTCACATCTAATCTTACGAGCTGTGTAAAGCTGAAGGGTATATAATATTGGAGAAGTTTATAATATGATATTTTACAATAAAAACATGTTTTTGCTACTATTTATGTTTAATGTTGTCTACATCTGATTTTACATACTTTTTTAACTTCTGGAACTCTATGCAAAACAAAGTTCTGCTTAAATAGCTGTTGCCATCAGAGTCAACGTACTGTCTGGCTTCCTGAAACATCGTGCTGATTTTTGCAATAGTTTTTTTCTTATGACTGTTAGTACCCAAGATTCTCGGACTGGTTTCTCTGTGTGTGTGTGCGCATGTGTAGACTGGTGACATAAAATTAATGAAAATATTGCAGAGAGTTTTTTCTTCCAAATTGAAGGGAAAGAAGGGGATTTAAGGCTTGGTTAGTGCACTTGTTTAGATAGGCTACAGGGTATTATAGGGATGTCCATACATCTGGTAATAGAACTGAATGATTGAGGATTTCACTGCTGTTCTTTATTAGTTACCATACCTGAATAAAAACTGAAGTGTCTCACTTTTATTTTTGCCGTTTGCCTGGAATTAGTTTTAGGGCATCACATCTACATGACGCTATCTGAATGTATGAAGTCAATACAGAGTAGTCTGGGTTTACATCTATTCAACATAAATACAAATGACTACTTCAGGTGCATGCTAAGGAGAAGTCAACATTCAGGAATTGGTCTCTTGGAAGGGGGCTTTATTTCACCAGAAGATAGAAGGTTGCACCTTGTCTCTGCCTTTTACCTTAATAGTCCAGGCTCAAGAACCTTTTGTCACCATTTGTATTTTTCTTTTTTTTTTCTTCTGTTTTTTTCCTAAATAAATTACTGCCTATAAAATGAGCTGGGCTTATTATCAATTGAGCTTTACTTTAAACATGGAGCATTTTAGACTACATTCTATGCGGTCAAACACATTCAGTTAAGAGTGCATAAATCCTGCTATGGAGGTCTCTCTCCTCAGAAAGAATAATTCTGATGATTTACTATTTTTTTTATTAGTGTTTATCATTAGGTGAAGGCAAGAACCTAGTTCCAGTTAGGATATCATGTTCTGTGATGTGTGATGTGGCTTTTATCCTATAGCATCGAGTCTAGAAAACACTCATTCTACATGGGTTTACAAGCATTCATGAAACTTTAGACTATTCATCCAAGTACTGGAATGGGTTTGGTAAAGATGAATTATTTAGTCTTCTATCGCAAATGGTTTAGCCATCACTTCTTCCATTCTTTTAACATGATCTCATAATTTGAACATTTGCTGTCTTTTTCTATTAAAAAATCTAAAATACAGCAGTCATTGTTTTGTTGGAAAATTTTGCCTATTTTTGCCCCAATGGTTGTTTTTCTCAGAATTGTGCTGCATTCTTTACTTATCTTTGAAATTAAGAATTTGGCTGCATTGTTAAATAGTATGATGACTTCTAGAATTAAGTTTATAACAATGTTTCTAATGTTTAACTGTTCAGTGGATTTCTTAGCCTTAATTGTGCACACTCTGTTTCCTTGAATATATCAAAATGATGTAGTATCCTAGTAGTTTCTTCGTTCTCATCTGTTACATGCTCATCTATTATAAAGCACGTTATCATTACAGAAGAAATGCAGTAAACATCTGTATTATGTGATGGGAATTTCTTTTTTTCAGTTTGCTGAGAAAGCAGAGATTCCATTCTTCACTGTGTTTCTTGTCAGCTTTTCATTTTTTCACATAAATTTAATATATATATGTGCTTGTATTATTACTCAGCTGGGTTAAGAGTAGATTCTAGCTGCTTAGTAGGTCACACACTTGATTTAAGTCCTGGGAGGTTAAGATGCAATAGATTTCCAAACTACAGTATTCATATGCATACAATAATATTTTGAATTTATTCTGTTGTTTCTAAGATATAAAAGTTAGCAGACTTCCTCATTTTAAAATTACCTTTATAGAAGGAAAAACAGCTCTGTGGTGCATTTTAATAAAACTTTGAAGATTTTAAAGCTAGCTTTTCTATATATAATTCACATTTTCTATATACATGGTGGTGTGTTGTTATATAAAGGTTCTATTCTAGTTTTGTTTGGGCGAATCTGCACAAATCACGTATGGTTTCTCCATTTGTGAATAATGTGGCAACTTCAGGCTCCTAATGAAAGCATCATACTATCGTATCATGTGTGGTATATAACATACATGCACACTCACAATGAGGTAGAGGATAATCCTGAAAATCTCTTCCCTCTAGGCTGGAAAAATGACTAAAAAGTAGACGTCACTTTTTGTGCCTTGGGAAAAATAGATCAAGACATTAAAACTCCAATCATTACCAATAACCTTAAAATGTATTTTAATGTGCTGCAGCTTCAGTTACCCTCAGCTGAAGCTTCTCTATTTTAGCTTACAGGGTCTTGTGACCTCAGCCCATAGCAGAGTTTCAACAGTAATAGCGACAGCCATCTTGGATAAATGTAAGTGAAATTTTTCCTCATTTCTATAGTTTCTGTCCCTCACATGCACTTTTGGAGTTTTGTTTTTCACTCAGGATGTAGACAGTATTCCTGACAACACTTCTACTGTGTGCCAAGTAGCATGATTGACACAAATTACCAGTAAAGCAACTAAGTGGGACTTGTGCCTTTTAAATGTCACAGTATCAGACTCATCCTGTGCTTTTGAAATGCCAATATGATAGCCATGCAAACTTTATTTTACCTACAGATAGCTTGATGATAGTTTTCATTATCAGCCAGGATTAATGTGCAAAGAGAGAAGTAGTACAAAAATATTTTGGCCTTAGAATCTTGTTTTAGTTAATACTAAGGATGAAATCTGGAAGAATTCAGAAAATAATTTTCTAAGAAAAAGTTTGCCTTCTTCAATCGGTTTTATCGTTTCGGTTCTGCTTCATGTCAGATTGTGGTAATCTATTTCCAAACTTAGCTCTGAATTCACTAACTATTGTAGAAATCTGGGGCTGGAGCGGGAGCTGGAAAAAGCTACAGTTCATATGTACTACCTGTGCAAAAACTTCTAGAAGTTAAGGAATTAAGGGCATCTGCCCACTGTTGGTTTCTGTAGAACACTGAATAGAGCAGATTTTAAAGTAATTTTTTTTCAACAATTGTGATGTTATTGTAATGGTGAGACAAACAGAAGAAAATAGAAATAGGGTTATTCAGTCATAAAATCCTGTCCTGATAGGCTGATAGCCTAAAGAAGTTGACATTTAGTAGAAACTTAAAAACGATACCTGGACTTAGATATTTTTCAGTATTTAGTCCTAAATTGGCCTTTGTCTGAATTCACCATTTCTGAACAATGTAGTATCCTTGGTCTTTTAAATCCCTATACCATGCCTCCATCTTCGCATTGCTCGTGTATGTAAATATGTATGTAACACAGAGACATACCTGAAATTCCAAGTTTTTATTTACATGTAAATAGTTGCATTGTAGCCCTGTAGCTACAGTAGTACCTTCTTAATGACCTCAGATACCTAAATACATGGTTGTTCAAATGCACTCTGTTCTCTTTATGTGGTTTCATAGGATGTATCAGTCATGAACTGTATGAAAAAAAAGGCAGCACCCATGCAGCAGTTAAGGCTAAAACTGGCAGTAGAGGAACTGCCTCCATCCATCCATCTTACAAACATGTCATTCAAAGATCAATAAGGAGCAATCTTGATGTTTTACCTGCACACCTGTAGTCAGCTTAGAAGTCATTAGAATTCAGATCTTCTTGCACCTATGTGGTTGTGTTCATATCTCCATAATAAATGTGAGACCAAATCATACACAGCAGAGTCTGGAAGGTGTGAGAGTAGGAGTCTGTGTACTGGAACCAGTTTTTGATTATCTTGAACTTTTGTGTGTCTCAAACTTCAGTGTGCCATGTAGGAGGAAGGTGGACATTGTTATCAGCTGCACACAGAAACCAAATGGCAGAAGAAATTTCATGCCTAGAATCTTTGTTTTGACTAAAACTATATGAATGAAAAAAAGGTGTAAGAAATGTTGACTTGGCTACCAGTTACTACTGAGGAATGTACTCAACCATGAAGAATAATTCTGAAAATTTCTCTGAGGAAATCAGGTTTAGTTGAAAACCTGTGCAAACTCTGAGGACCAGTGTCCTCAAAGGTAAAGTTGGCTTATAATAATTACCATAAATAGTCATTTAATTTCAAAAGACGAGAAAGTGTTCTTACGTTTGGCATTGCAAGACTGAGTTAACGGAAGAGCTTTGAAAGCACTGTCAACAGGAAGTATGTATAGCTTTTGAATGTATGTGAGTATAAAATAAAAGATCAATTTGTGAGGAATTTCACAAAATCAGCACTATAATGATAACAGTTTCAAATCTAGCCATATCTGCATGCTTATCAAATACCAATTATTTTGTTGGACCAAGTATGCCAACATAAATTCATAGCTTCTACAAGCTCAGTCCTGTATTTATCTTTCTGACACTAGTTTATGTGACATCTCTGTCCCATTAAGTGATGTGATCCTTATATACAAGAATGATCCCCTGCTTTGATAACTGTCTCAGTCTTGTAACAACATCAGGATTATTGAATTAATAGAACGATAATGTGATTCCGTAGATCTTGTTAAAACAGTATTCCCTTGATAATGGATAAAGTGTGTTTTATTTCCTATTTTTATTATTTATGAAGCTTTTCCAGTTGTTTTTGAAGAGAAGAGACAGACCAAAATTAAAAGAATGTATCTATATATTTTAAACTTTGGAGTTTTTTACTAGAATATGCAACATGTCTAGCATTCAGTGTGTGTTTAAGTAATATATAAAATATGCATATGTAAACAAATATATGTCTAACTGCTGTGTTGGTGCTTAGATATAGCTCATTATTTAACACTTCAGTATGTTACAGAAGGACTTTGAAATATCGTAGAAAGGATTTTATGAAAATTACATTATAGAAAGTGTGGTGGAGTATGCTCAGAGGTTATACAATGTGAAAAGCTTACTATGAAATCATTTAATATATTAGAAAGCCAGATGCTCAAAGTCCAGCCATCTAATCCATTTCACCAAGTAGATATAACATTATGTACTTCATATGTGATATGAACTTCTAGGAATTTCAGTTTCTTTTCTACATTACACTATTGTGTTGTTGCCTAAAATCAAGAAAAAACTTTCAAGACAGTATTAGTGTAGGTAAAGTAGCAGTTCTTTAATGAAAGCTTTCAGGTGCTCAGAGTACATAAGTGCACACACAGTACAGGGTTCTTACAAATTTGTAGCACTACTTTGTCATATCTAGTGGGTTTATCCAACCTAAGAACCTTTTGCCCCTGATACCGCCCTCAGAACTCCCCCGTTGGAGTGCCCCTAAGCGTTCTGGGCCTTACATCTTGTTTAGTCTTGTTATTCCAGTCCAGGTGCATGTGTCCCAAACGCAATGTCCTTGCTGCTATCCTGTCCATTGGAAAAACAGTTAAACAAAATTTGGAAATGTGGCACAGACCATGAGAAACTGTTAGAAGCTGTTAGCTGCTACCTCAAGTGTGAGAAACTATACAGCTATATAAAAATCTACAAATATATAAAATATTAAAATCTACAAATCTATAAAAATCCTAAGGCATCAGTGTTTTCCAAAGTCTACCGTAGGGCAAGAGGCATCTGTGCTCCTTAGTAAAAATCTGAGGATTTTGTAGAGATACTGAAATAACAAAGGTACTGGCAGCCATAAATATTTTGTTACATTATTTTCACGTTTCTTCATTATTGTCTTTACATCCTCAATGCATAAAAGGTAAAGAAATGTTAGACACTTACTAAAGAACTAAATCCATTCCCACAGTGTATGTAATTGCAAATACAGAGTTTATTCAGCCTGAAGTCTCCTTCTCTTCAATGTTCCATGGACAGTGAAGTATAGATGGTTGGAGTAAGTTGAGGGTTGTGCAGTTGTGTTTTTGTTAAAGATCTGTGCACTCAGATCTCCTACCAGGTTTATTTCCAAAACTCACGCATTTTGCTGTTACCTACAAACTAATGGAGAGAATGTAATTGTGGATTTCTCAGTGCCATTGTATCCTAAACTGTGAAAGGCACTTTGGTTTTGTTCGAAACTCATTCATTTAAAAAATTGCTTTAGGTTGTCTTACATTGGGCAAAACTTAGCAAGTGTGGCTTTAGTTTGTGGTTTAGAAACTCAGGATAATAACTGGGTCATCACTGCTGACTCAAAACAGATAGAGAGACAGATATGTAGATACACCTTTTCAGGCAGCCCCTAAAGCTTTTCTCCTTCCCAAAGAAAAGGTAAATATTCAACTTAAACCTCTTCAGCAGCTCTATAAACAAGAAGATGCCAGCAGCATGTCCTCTTCTCTATTACCTCGTTGTCCTGTCTGTGTTCTCCTTCCATGTGTAAATCCTGCTCTAATTTCCTTCTGTTTGTTGCCACGGTTTGATATTTATATAGTATTCATAAAATTTGTAGAGAAAATAAAGATATCCAACTTAGTAAAAATCCTTAACTCTCTTTTAATTGAGTCAACTGTTCACATCTCTCCTTTATGTCTCCTTAAATATTTTTTTTCCTTAGCCATTGTTGTGACTTTTAACTCAGTCTGACTGCCCATAATTTAGAAAACTCTTCAGAGGACATAAGCTTGAGTTTTCTTAACCAGTTTAGTAAAATGATATTTTTTTGGACTCTCTAAGGTTTGCCATGGCTGGGAACAGTAACTACTTGACTGAAAAAAGGAAAAGTGTAATGAAAATTATGAAATATTTAGTCAGTAGTAATAAAATTGATCCAGCATTGAACATTCCATTAGACCTTTATTAAGTGTTCAATTTGCAACATTTTTATTGTGACTTTTCAGTACTAAAATGCTTTGAAACTTGTTACATTAATTTTTTATTAAAAAAAAAAAAAGATTTTGAGGAAGTTGAAACATTCCTACAATTACAAAACAACAGTATTAGTTTTTCAAAAGTTGCATAATGTCAAAGTCAGGTTCCGCTTAAAGCAAAACTTCCATTTTGAAATTTCCTTCACTGATATTCTTATAAATACATATTGTAAAAATTTCATTTGAAGAGAAAAAAAATCGGGATTGCTCCTAAGCAATATTTTTAAGCCTTCAGAATTGCTTGTGAATCACAAAAGTTCCTTCTGTGCTATTGATTAATGCTCATGTTTTATATTTCAGAATGGGATTGCTTTTCTGCATATTTGGGCAAGAGCAAAACATTGCTGTACAATCCACAAACCCCGGCTATATTTCTAGTCTTGTTTTATGAAACACTGTAGTTTTGAACTTGCTTGCATTCCAGGTGGAAAACAATTTTTCAGTTATTGCTTGCAATTTAAAGGCAGGTCTCAATGTCTTCTCACAGACTTGAAGAGCTCAGGAAGCTGTGGTAGCACAGTAGAAGGTAGTAGAAGAAGTAGAAGGCAGTACCTGATCTTTTCATTAGGAGTACTGTAAACACTGTATATATCTGAACTGTAATACTGTCTTTTGTCGAAAGAATAATAATCTGGGTCATGCAGTATTTAAATTAATACTTCTGGGCTTTAGTAAGCCAAGGTCTTGAAAGAACTCTCATTCCTGAGAGCGGTTCTAGGGGCAGTTGTTGTTACTGTCAAACTTGACAAACTACTGGCACAGCTGGTGCTGCGTTTAGATCAGAGTGATTTCAGAGTCGGGTCAGATGTTTGGGTACAAATATGCATTTTTTTAAGTTTGTAAGAGGTAGTCAAGGGTAAAAAACAATGAAAAAGTTTCAATTAATATGACAAGAATTCAGTAAGACAGTAGTAGTGAAAAGCATATGTTTTAGCCATTCCATTCCAAAATACTTATTTTGTCAGTAAATGGCATTATTTTTTCATCATAACCATATCTTTGCAAAACATTTGCATATTTTTATACTTGTAAGGACATGTCCACAGATAATAATTCTCTTTAATTGATGCAAAAGAGGTTTGTGTTAAAATGTCCTGTAATTTTGGGAAATAAGGAAAGTAAGAAAGTGCTGGAATAGGAGATCGTATGGAATCCCCTTTGCTTAAATTTTGTAAAAATGTTTTTGGCAAATGTCTCTCAGAAACAAAACCAGTTACTTTGCTTTTGAAGAGAAGATGGGGTAGTTCACTTGCAAAGGTGTCTTCTTGTTCTACAATTTGCATAGCAATTTTTTTATCAAGGAATACTTTTATTTAAATTTATTTCTTTTAATGAAATGAGTTCAAATTAAATTCCTATTCAGTGGTTACAATAATTATGCCTATATGTATATTTAATGAACGTTGGTTTGTGAGATTTTGTTATGAATAATCCAAATAGTATGACAGAGAAGTTACATCTGTTAGTCTTCAAATAAGTATCTGAGTTCTATTAAGATAATCTCCAAGTAGTTTCTAAAACTAAATAAAGGTGTGAGGTAAATAGAAGTTTGTACAGAAAATACTTGTTAACAAACTCTGTGGCTCAAATGTTGCAGAAACTTCTGTACTTCTTTCAAATTTGCACTATGATGTAAGTAATACTGAATTTTCATATACTCAGAGCTTTGTCACTGATTGATTTTTTTTGTCTAGAGAGACAAAACAAATTCTTATGAATCTATAAGTTTCATGGAAACCGCGTTCAGAGAGCTTTGTAAAGTACTGCTTTATTAAATGCTCGACACTTTCATGAAAAAAATTCAAACAGATTTAAAAGATATAAGGACTTAAAAGCTTGTTACTTTCAAAGCTTATGTAGAGATGCTTCTACCCACTTCTCCATCTTAGGGCGCAGGTTGCTCTCTGAGTTACAGGGAGTAAGGGAGTCGAATTCCTCCACTGTCAGGCTGAAAGCAGGGAGAAGAATCAGGAGTCAGGCTGCTCCTGCAGGTGGGGGAGCCACTGGCACTCGCTAGCCCAGTGCATAGGGTGTCAGTACTGATCCAAAGGGGGATAGTTGAGAGGCAAGACTGAGTTTCTGGAGCCTGCTGGTTAGCCACCACTCTGGACTAGTGAGACCCCTCAGTGCAGATCCCAGCTGTGGTTTCAGCCCTGGTCCGGGTTCGGCTCATTCAATGGAGGAAGAGGAGGTGGGACATGACCCTGGACATCACAGCCTTGAAGCGAAATAAATTAAACTCTTCTTTTATGTCTTTCCAAAGAAGTCAACATTTTCAGTGTAAGAAGTGTCAAAATATTTTCTTTTTTTTCTATCTGCTTGTCAGAACTGCTTTTTTTTTTTTTTTAAGCAATATGCATTTTGTGTGGTTTGCATTAATTCAGACTTAAGATGTTGTTTCATACAGTGCTTGGCTTGAAATGTGCTGCTGCTATTTCTGACTGAAAGGAGTTGTGTAACCAAAATGCCCCTTGTAGACCTGTTAGATCTCTTTATTTCCCTATAAATGCTGCATCATAACAATCTTAAAAATATGCATTCTGTTTGGTAGTCCTGGACATGCTATATAAGTTTTTTTTCTGACAAGCTGTCTCCAATATCTAGTAAGTCATAGTTCTGATCTTTTGAAAATATAAATAATACTTGTATAAATATATAGTGACATCCATAACTAAAATGCATTATTCAAGAAGTATCAACAATATTTGAAGGTAAGGTAACAAAGTTATGTTCAAACAGTGTAGTAATCAAACTATTATCCGTATACAAAACTGAAGAAAATACCTTGTTAAGTGCTGCACCATTTCTGTGATTCCTCTTGAGAATGAGTTAGCTAAAATGAAGGTACTCTGCTAGCTTTATTTAAGATCCATGCTTAAAAATGACTAATTTTATAGTATGTATTTTCTGTTTATGTGCCTGTCAGTTTTAAACAGCCTTCTATATGCAAATGCATCATGACAGTTCTATATTCTGTGCAATTTCTCCACTAGAGTTTTTCATGCTATCAGAATAATCCCTTAACAGATATATATAGAATTTTTACTGTTATTTTGACAAATCAGACATTGTTATTAAAATTATAAAAGAAAGTATTTCTAATGCTTTTTACACTAGAAGTTCTAAACTTTTTAAAAATTACGTATGTTTTCTAGCTCTATTTTAGTAAACCTTTTACAGAAATTTTGTCTTTCTAGTTCCATTTTTTATGAAAAGAAAAATCTGTACTTGGAACTTTCTTATAAACAGGTGTATAACTAAAGATCCAACTTTATTGCTCTTTCAGTCATTTAATTGTATGTTACTATAGCAAGCTTTGTGTTTCATTAACTCATGAATATCATGTGCTTTACCAATGCTAGATATAGCTCCCCTTAGAGATAGATAATTTTGCTGTAATTATCAAACTCTGGTTTATTATCTGTAATATTTGGAGTTTGGAAAACTTTGTTGCTTGTTCACAGGCTCAGGGTGACAAGTTGGTAGGATTTCAGCTGTATTGTCCATTTAAGTGTATGCCTAAGCAGTGGCTGAATTATAGAATGGTTTGGGTTCGAAGGGACCTTAAAGATCTTCTAGTTCCAACCCTCCAACATGGACAGGGCAGGGACACCTTCCACTAGATAAGGTTGCTCAAAGCATGATCCAGCCTAGCATTTAACACTTCCAAGGATGGGATCCACGTCGTCTCTGGACAGCCTATTCCAATGCCTCAGCGCACTCGCAATAGAGTTTCTTCCTAGACTTAACTCTCCCCTCTTTCTGTTTGAAGATGTTACCACTTGTCTTATCACTACATGAAGAGAACACTGTGTGATTTCTAAAGAAAACTGTAAATTTGACTCATCCCTAAGTAGCACTTTGTATTTTGATGCTAAACCTATAGACTACAAACAGATTGAGAAAACAAAATACAGTATTTCCACAGTCTTGAACAAAAAGAAAAAATAAAAAAATTGGCAGGTGACATAGAAAGTCAGTGAAAGGACAGAGACATTCACCTGTGTCTAATGAAGGAGGTGACATTTCAGTAAATGGAACGTACTTAAATATATGCTGTGTGTTGGCAGTCTCCCAAGACTGCTGATGGAAGTGTGTCTGGGGAGAGGAGCAGCATATTGAAGAAACCACTGCTTTGAACTCTGTCAGGAGAGTGGGAGCAGGGACTGGCTACATGCCTGGTGGGACTCACTAGACTAGCGGAAACTTTCAAATGGTACCAGTTACTGAAGCCATGGACGGCTTTCAGGTGTCTCCTTGACAGATGTGAAACTATTATTTACCCCAGTTTATTTGCAATATTTCTGCATTCTTTTCTGGATGTCTCTGTGTTAGTGGAATTACTGGTGTGAATCTTCTGTTGCTCGAGAGCAACATGTAACAGGACAGTTTTTCTGCCACTATCACCCAGGAACCCTGTGGCCCTTCAAATAAACTATCAAAAAGTCCAGATTCATCTGGCATTTAACTTTAGATACCCCTGATAGAAGCAGAGGCAGTCTAACCTGTGTCTGCAGTATAAAACATGTAGGCTATGCTGGTTTTGCAAGGATGGGACTAGTCCATGATTGTCTTCTGTTGCCTATAGAAAGTGCCCAGGGCAAGCAGACATATCAGTAAGATGCTTAAAGTGTTGTGGTGCAAACATGGCATAAGAGTCACTGGTTCATGGTAAGATACTATGAAATTATTAATGTTAAGATTCTAAAGATCCTTGTCAGGCTTGGGTACCTAATAGATTGCTTCATGATGTGATCCTTTTGTATATTCATCAGAGGCAAACTCCTGTGTTACAGTTTATGTTTCCTGTTGGGTCTCATTTCAGTCCTTTGGTTCTGATCTCCATAAGCACTTTTCTTTATTAGATGACATTTAGGACATTTCCTTATTAAAGTTAACCAAAATATTGAGTTATTGTTCTGTTATTCACTTTTTATATTAATTATTTCTGAAAAGACTAAAAAGTACTCACACTAATAACCATATCATCGCATATAAGACTGCCACATGATGCTATATAGTGTAAGAACAATGGCAGAAAAAGAAGTGTGAAGCCCATGTATTGATTCACTAAAGGTCCATTAATCCATTTTCCTTATATCCAAGAAACCCAACTTTTCCATTATACACCCAAAACACACATAAATAAATGGTTCTAACTCTCCTGCAATGTTTTAAAAATTTTAACTACTGAAAGTCTCTCTTCAAATTGCTATAGAAAGCTCAGATTTACGTGAACAAGCACACAGCAGTTCCCTGGCCTGATGAGTTTTCTTGCCCTAGTTCTGGCATCCTTTGGAAGTGTTTGTCACTGTTTTCTTGCACTGTTTTAATCTGTGGCTGTTGCCAAAGGTGGATGGACTAATGGTAATTGTTAGAAGTGAGTTGGTGACTGCATTGTCTCCTTATTCTCTTTACATGCCAACTTTAACCATTCACTGTCTTGAAGTACACGAAAATACTTTTCTTGTAGTGAAGAGCTCAAAAGCAGTTTGCTTTGTCTGCCCTTCTGTCTCCAAGAAGCAGATGGTTGGGCTGCAGACCTGCATTTCATGATTGCTGGTATGGCCCCCTTTTATCACAAACTGATGAAAAGAGCCTACAAGTGGACAGATAAGGGAATTTATTGAACTACCAGACAGGAAAATAGGTGAATTGAATTAATCCCAACACTTCTCGAAAACTTGAGAATTTTCCATGTCAGCTGCTCTTTGGGTCAAATGATAGTTTTTATTGCTTAAATTTGACTGAGATCCATCCATATTATCCAGGAGTAGGAGCAACTAACACCAGTTAATACCCATGCATTCCTGATGAATGTACATAAACCTAAAGAGTACTTGTCAGCCTTGACAGGATAAATAGGGAATTTTCCTATTAAAGGCTACTTTGGCTGAGATCAAAAAATGTTTCTTTTATCTCTTTCTCAGTAACATCCATGATATGCTAGTGATATGCTTGGATATTCCATTTTCAATCTTCTTCAACTGCAGCATGTACCTTTGCTATGGTTGTCAAGATTCAAATAAGAGGGGACAGAATTTAGAATGGAAATCTTGAATATGTTTTGTGGGTCCTGGGAAAGGAAGCAGTGATACCCAAATCATTGTGATCTGCTTAGTCTTACCCTTCTATCTGAAAGAGTCCTTAACTTTTTTTTTTTTTGGTGGTGTTTTGGTTTTGTTTTTTTTATCTTACATTCAAGGGTTACAAGGAAGAGTAACCCACATGCCGGCCACAGTTTATGCCTAGAGTATGTTTATGTGAGCTGGAGATAAAAATTTTGGTCTGCCATTTGGACCCATAGAGTTATCTTTACTTTGCTGGTGGTGACAGTTCCATGTTGTTTCTTAAGGAATGGGAAGAAAAAAAAAGAAAAAAAGTCTTTAGACTAGGGAAAATGAGTAGGCACAGAATGCATAAGCAAGCTAACATGCAAATGTAGGCATATGACAGTGTAGCCAGATTTTTCCTGGGCATAAACAGCAGCTGGAGAAAGCCCTGGCCCCTCCCATTGTCAGCGAGACAGTTTTACTAAGCATCATACAAGTGAAAATTGTACTGTCTTTTCCATAACTTTAAGTTCAGGGAAATGGCAATATCTCTGTTCTCCTCCAGGGTAAACTGCATTCGGCACCATGCAGCCTTATAACATATATATATATATGTATATGGTTTTTAAAAGAGCGGCTGCAGAAATAACATTTAGCCTCACTTTTCATTTAGATCACTTTGACTGGGATCATACTTTTGACTTCCACAGCCTTTTAGTACACTGTACTTACATGGACATAAACAAGAGAAGAATTTGCCCAGGATGTAGCACACTTTATGCATATAATCAGCTTGTCAATATTCAACTTCTATACTTGCAACAAAGTAGAGGTAAGAAAGGTTACTGTGTCTGTCCTTGTTCTGAGGAGTTCAGGAGACTAAGGCACAAGTGTGCACAGAAGAGCATCAACCTACATAGATTTGAAAGTCTGGCGCTTATACATGTACCCATTAATGGAACTCTGGCTTGGGGATTGTTTAGTTTTGCAAATCATACTGTGCAGATGCTGGTCATGCATGTTCAAATAATCACAATCTCCATGTTTCTAAAATAGACCCTGGTTCATTCTCTCGTTTTTGCAACAGGTGTAATGCTTCATTTTGGTTCCCTGGATAGTTGGTGAAAAGTGAGGAACACGCTGCAAATCAATATTTCAAATAGTCAAGATTTAGTTGAGTTGAATTATTTTCTGATTGTATCTGGTTTTGTGTTTGCTATTTGAAGACTTTTCTTTGGGAAAGTGAAGTTGCCACCATTTTGCATCTACAAGAATAATTGTTTTACAGTCTTCAGCTTTAAACTTGAAAAAGGCAAAAGAGTTGTTCAGCTGAGCAAGGAGAGATATTTCTCTTGGCTAGTCTCTACTTCCCCTTAAAGCAGAAACTCTTAGAGAGAATCAGAGCAATTATCTACTTCTTGAAGATCTAGGAATGAGAGCCTTCAGCCTGTGCACATTTTACAGGATAGACAAAATGCAAATGGAGAAAATTGGAAGGTGGTAGTAATTGAGGTTCTGGGGATGGAGTTTGATTTAGGCATGTGGGAAAGGAGTATTTCAACTTGTTTGAACACAGTTGGAAAATTCAAGTATCAAATTAAGTTTCTTTATAATACAATATGCTGTTGTTGGTGCTGGAGTTTTTTTAAATGAATAGAAACCTAAATCAGCCAAGGTCAGCAGTTCTCCTGAAATTTTCTAAGGCTATCTTGTGTGTACTGGGAATTGAAACACAGAAATAATCCCATCATTAGCATAGTATTCTGATTTTTTCAAATTGTTATGTAAGATTAATAAAACAGTTTATAGTATTACATATATACTAAATATCATCTGGAGGTGATACAGTTTTGGTTTGAAAGCATGCAGTGTATCATATAATTCCGCTTAAAGAATAATTTTAGTGGCTCTGAATGGCTACGCATGGGAGTTCTCATCTTCTTTACTTCTGTGGGGTTCACTCATACACAGATATTTTCTTCTGCAGTGTAAAGGAAAAAAATTATTCTCCTCACCAAGTGTTGTTACATGCCCATGTTGGGAGGTTCTTTCTGTGATTCATGGAGAGAAAGCTTTCACACGGAACAATTCAAAATTCAGAACAGAGCTCAATTTATTCAGTCTGAATTGCCATCTGAAGGAGCTTCTCTCTTTCTCTCTTAACTGTATAAATAGTGTGCAGACACCCCTAATTTATACTGTTAAAGTTACAAGCTATTGTTTGCCTGGCTGCAGGCAGTCTGTGTACTAGCTGGCATTGTCTTATGAGGGAGAGCCGGATGGGTCGGGGATTTCTGATACACAAATAATACGATACTTCTGGAAAGCTGGTTTGGTTGGTAAGCCATGCCGTCCCTGAGCTTTCTGTAGGTCTTGTTGTTCATTGTTGTGATAATTTTTTACAAGAACTGTTGATAATTAGAAACTGAACTGAACCTTGGAATATTGTTGGCCATCAAATGGTTTCAGACATCAGTAATGCATGGGTGTCAATTACCTGAGGCAAATAGGTATTGTTGCCCTGGAACTTCGTACCCTATTACTCACATTTCAAATTCATAAAGTTTTATATAATCTTTGTTCTTGAAACACTTTCAAATTGGAAAAGAAGTTTAAATTTCTGGTTTAATTGTTGTTCTTGCAGTATGTGAAATGCATATGTCAATGAAGAGCCTAAGCATACATTTCTGTATTCATGAATCAGCTATTACCTTTCATACAGCTTTATATGAGTTGGGTTGTCAGAGGGAAAAAGACAGACTATCTTGAACACAAATAGCATATTTTGACATAGTAAATACAATGTAGAGGGGTGTCAGTAGCCGTTGATCTTTTTGCTTATCCAGTTCACAGGTTTCTGTGTTTCAGCATTTGTATGTCTGTTCATTACTGCTTTACTAAGGAAAAGGTAGGGTACCTTGGACAAGTTCATTCTTCCAAAGGATTCTAACTGCCTCTAAGACCTGAAAGTGCAATTTGCTGTAAAGCACTAGGTAAGAACATAGAATTTGAAATCCATTACTCTGTACTGATGGGGTTTATCCTCAAGAACCTTTATGTACACTGATCATGGCTTGAAAAATGATATCACAAAATCAGAATGTTTTTTTTCATTCAGGTATAGTATTATATTCAGTGTAGCAAGAAATAGTTTTGCATGACAGTACACATGTAAATGTCAATGCATATGTCATTTACAGTGTGTCTGGGTGTTCTGTGAGATTCACAATGATTATGTTGGAGAAAACTGTCTCTGTTACACTAAATAAAATGTGCTTAGTAAAAATTGCTAGCAATTTTTTTCTAGACATATAATGACATGGTAAGAATACAAAACAAAACTACCAGAAACAAACCATTTCTCAAGCAGTAATATCTACAGGACAAGTGATCTAAATTGCCGGAACAGGGAGAGTTCATCACTGCACTGCAAAAGGACTTGAAATATAACCTAAAGGCAAGTGAAATACTGATTCCAAGCTTTGAAATAGCAGCAACAAATTTACCTACAGACAGAAGATGCATGGAAGCAATAAACGAATTATACAAGTCTTATACACTCAATCTGATTATTCTGACCAAAGTGTTAATTGGATCCTAACTGCCAGATCTGATATCTGTAGTCTTGTAGTGGGAACCTTTCAAAGTGATGAACTGTAATTCACTGAGCTGCTTGAAGCACTTGTAATTTACTGCATGTCATGCTATGAAGAGCCTGACCTAATGGACTTTACATTACCTGTAACGCTGGAAACCTTTCAATGAAACTAGTTGGTAAAAAGTAATAGTGGAAGTCTATTCAGAAAGAGAGAACAAAACTACATTTTAAACGCTGTTTTATGTCCATATAAAAAGTTGGTCATTAAACAAAAGATGAGCAACTCAAGTCAAATATTTAAACTGGAATATTTCTCAGTGGTGAGGTGTCTGGTAAATTTTAAATTAAGTAGAAATGATTAATATGAAAAGAGAACCTGAGATAGTTCTAAATGGTGTGGAATATGTTGTGCTTCAGATGGTCATGCATGAAATTTTCTTTCCTGAATATAATATGTTATAAAATGTGGTTTGAGATAACCATTGTTCCCTACTGCATCTTAAATCAATATTCAGAAATACTGAGGGAACATTTATCTATAAAAATATACTGCAGTTACTGAATGCTAACTAGAGTCCAAATTTAGTTGCCCTATGCAGAACAGAAGACTAATACCTAGTGGAAAGTAAAGACTTTCCTTTCTTGTAGATGATGTCGGAAGGCAGCCATAATAAGATAGGTTCAATCTGCAACCACTGAAACAAAAGCAGTGCTATGAAAGAGGTCATATATGGGCAAATTTTTATTCTGGTAAGGGGTTGGGGGAGCAGTGGAAGGTTATTTAGCCTGTCTGTGATATTTCTGCCCTATCTTCACCTAACGATGCACTTTAAATGGTGTTAGAAAAACTACTGCTAGTTGCCATCTTGCCCCGCAAAGAGTTGGGCTTTCTCCTGTTCTCCCAGGGGGCAGCACTGACCCGTGGCAGTTCATCTCTGCCACTCTGCTTCCCATCCATTCTGCTGCAGGGGCCAGTAGGGATCCAAAATTCAGGAATAAATTTCCGTCTTAGAGTACATCAGAGCAGAGGCACCACAGTATAGCTGATATCTGCCCATCTCTGCATCAAAAAGCTAAACTTATGTTTCTATGATTGTGATGTATATGATCAATATGTGTCAAAAATTATTCCCTAGTACACTAAAATTTGGAGAAAATATTTGAGAAGAAATAGAAATGTTCCTTTTCTTAATAGTCAAGGCTACATAATTCTTGAAGAAACCTTTCCTGAGATGTTGCATTTTAGTAAAAGTACAAAGAATTTTGCTAAAAGCATTAAGAAAGTTTTTGGCTTGATTTTGATGCATGTAGCCTTTACATTTTTAATTTTCTAAAAACGTTAATTGTGGAAGATCTGTCATTTGAAAAATCTGTGACACTGGATTTGATGTTGTAGGCATTTATTTGAACTGTTTAAAAAGGCAGATATCTTATATACTTGTGCAGTGCAGCTGTCTTTATGTACAATGTATGATAAGGAGCTCTCAGAGTTTCTTTCTACACTTAATTTTATTTTTCTCTCTCAGCCAAAATAATGACTTCCACAGAGTGAGTGTATTATTTGGAATATTACAGTTCTGTGTCCATGGTGCTTTCTCTTGGTGTTGTTTATCCTAATAGCACTGCATGTTAAACAGCATACGAGCTGGCAGACCTGAACAAATCTTTGATCTGTACTTATTAGCTAGGGTATTCACACAAAGTAATTGCTAAGCCTTTGGTACAAAGCTCTCAGTAAATCTACCTCAGTTTTCCCTTTTCTTCCTGCCTGCTTCCATTGAAGTTGACCTCTGTCAGTTAGAGAGCCTCATCAGCGACTCCAAGTGCAGTGAGAGCATCTTAATGATCTGAAATTCTTCTGAGAAGTTGGTGATGTTTTCTCATCAGGATCCAATTTAGAGTGCTTTGTTCCATTCTTGAACTTTGGAGCCAAAGAAAAGCAAGTCAGTTTGTAGCCTTCTCCATGGTGAGCTAGAAAGCCAAAGTAGTGTACACTCCTGCAGGAGATTTTTGAAGGGTATAACTCTTTTTCAAGAAGCACTTAAAAATAACTAGTGACTACCATGTTCTCCAGTGATACATGTCTTCCCTGTGGGGCCCTGAAACACTGAACATTTTGTTAGGCAGAAAGAATATTTGAAGTCCTTAAGATATAATTAGCTGCATTAAGCCAAGCCAAATATTTTATAGTTTAGCAGTGATATGACTGACTGAAATAATCGGTATGTCCGATGAATATAGTAAATGTTGGGGATAGGCACATTTTTATACGTTTGTGCTTCAGTAGATTCAGTGTTAGTAATTGTAATATTTCAATAGTAGAGTTCAATGTGAAGCGCAAAGAGCTGAGAGACTGTAATAGCTGAGGTGCTGCTGTTCATTTTATGTGCAGATGTTTATGGTGAGACTGTTTCATAAATGCTTATTACTGTTAGCCCTTCTAAGTGTAATTTTCAGAAGAAAAAAATTCTGCAATTCAACCACCATTCCTCTCTATTCACCACACTTGTCAATCAGCTAGTTGCTGTATCTACAGGAATGGAGGTGTTATATTCTTGCAATTATCATGTCATATACTTGAAAATGTAAATGAATGTGTGTGTAAAATTAAATTTATGGGTTGTCAGCGAAGAATAAGAACCAGGAGAGCAATTACTTCTCTGCTTTCATCTTTTGAGCTCTGATACATCAAGCAGAAAACCATGCAGCTAAATGTTGGAATTAGCATTGTGCAGGTCCTGGAATGAATGGGCTAGTGTCTTTTGCTGCCTTTTCTGGCTCTTTGTTTTGGAGAGCAGTGAAATTAAGATGATTATCATCCATCAATCTATGAGAGAGCCTATGAAAGCATGAAAGGAGCTTCCTTCTCATATTTATTTTTGCTTTCTTAGAGAGTTGTCTTTTATCAGGACAGCTCCCCTTTTGTTGAAATTAATATTATTTAGGCTAATTTTGTGAGGTCCATCAAAATCACAATTGTTCTGTTTTTGTATCTGTAGCATTAAAGGAGTAATAAATTTTACACAGGAGTGTTTAATGTAAAAATAAAAATATAAATAGATCTAATTGTTGTCACAGGAGTAGAAAATTAATATCTTAATGTAAAACTGGACTGCATGCTTTATACAGAATAAGACTGAGTCATAATTAAAATAAAAGTTGTCGCATTTCAGATATGCAGTAACAAGGATATACCTGTGTTGTTTAAGTGGAACAAAGCAAAATAATCAGTGAAACACCAGATATATTCAGATTGTACACATGTATTGATTAGGATCTAGGTTGTACAACTTTCAGTAAAATTAAGCACTCCAACAGCAAGCCTGTATTGATTATGACATTATTCTGCTATTATCATCTGTTAAGCATTACTATTTTATGGATAAAGTTTTGGAAAACATAAAGAATAAAGGTAAGATATTCAGTAACTTCTTTTCAATGATTTTAGAAGTCTAATGAACAATGGTGCAGATTTGTTTGAATATGAATGTGCAGTGGGATGGAGTTTGACCTTCAGCTGTGATTTCAGTTCATCAGGATTAGTCAAGCTAGGCGATCAAGACTGCTAATGCATAATGATTTATAAAATGAAAAATGTGTAGTGACCATGCAAATGTTTCAGCTAATCAAAGAGGGGAACTTTAGCTTTGAGAAGAAAGAAAAACAAGGGCATGTCAAGGCCTAAACCAAAGATGTATGTAAAATAATCTGAGCAGCTTGATTAGCCAGAGTGAGATTAGAAGTTGCATTATTGGCCTTTAAACATATGGTGTAGCATATTATATATCACCTATAATCTCTGTTACAGCAGGAGTACAGAGAGCTTGTTTTCCACTAACTGTAAATAGAAATTACTTTAATCTTTTCTAAAATGTTTACATGTAATTGAAGACATGTCCAATAACAAAACAAAAAAAATATAAAGCTGTAAAGATAAAGTTCTGTAAACTATGATTACACAACAAAGCACACTCTGTTAAATTAATTAAAATGTAGATAGATTAATAATAATAAATTAAATTTCTCTGGAAACAGGAGTCTGATACAAAATGGGTGTATCTTCATTACTTTGTTATTCTTCCTGTTGCATGTGTCTTAGGGTTTCTTTGTTGATAAATATTAGTACTTTGTATCATAGTTGTATTTTCAGAAGTATGTAACCTTATCTAAACTGTATAAAACTGGGCAGTGCATATTGTCAGTGTACAGCGGTCATTATGTATTCTTGTTCACTAATTATGAACAGCTTACAAATAACCACTCAGTTCATTCTCAGCTCTTTTAATACCATAGAACCAGAAAGATTCAAGAGGTTATTGTTAGAGTAGACACTCTACACATATACCAAAGTGGGAAGAGAAGGAATTCAGTAATTTCTTCTTTTAAAATAACTGTTTCCAGCTGAAGAGCCTGATCCTGCACTGTGTGTGGTTTCACACCTACATTTATTTTTGAAAGAAAGATCCTACAGAGAGAAGATTCTCCATTAAATGTTTAATTACACATCTTTCACTAAGCCAGAGAGACGTGTCTTACTGAACAGTTCCGTTCTCAGATCCATCGCTTAAAGTATGATGGGACTTTGGATTAATTACTTAAAGTCTGCGACTTGTTTCCTCTGTCTGTAACAAAGAATTCCTACCTACCTTGAACTGGCTCTGAATATGACTATGTGATTTTGTGACTCTCCTCAAAAGCACTGAAAGCTAAGGGAAGGTTTTGCATGTAATTTCCCTTATCAATACCTGACTTTCAAAATAAAAGGAACTTTGAATAAAAATAGTGTGTCTCCTCTGGTTGTATTTGTTTTTAATTAAAGTCAGATTGGCTAGCATTTCCTGAAAATATCTGTGCAGTTTGTCAAGGCTTCTAAAAAATGCAAAAGCTTAATGCAGGTGAAGGCTATCATACATTTATGCTGTTAAGAATATGATTTTTGTAAGTAACATGCAAAAATATAAATTTGTATGATTCCTGTTATCAATTAGTTCATAGAAACAATAAATGAGTCTTTACCTGTCAAGGTTTTTTTGCGGTGAAGCTGAATTTCTAATGTACAACAAAAGAGTGCTGTTAAAGACACAGTCTTAGTCTCCACTATTTCTCTGTTAAATTGATCTGTGGAAAATCCAGATTTCTTAATCTTCAGAAAAGTTCTGGCTTAATTTTTGCAGCTGTGTTCATCTATCTAATTTCTAATATTGATGTTTTCATTCTAAGTCGTAGGCATTTTTTTAATTAGTACAATCTTATGTGTAATAAAGCAGTTCACAGTTGTTCTTACCTGAAATGCTCTTTAGATATGTTAAAAATTTGTTTACATATCTGTAATTTTATTTAATGGGATCCAAAAAATGCGGGACAGCCTGCATCAAAAACATGAGAAACTCTCCAAAACCTGATGGACCCTCCATCTGGGTCCATCGTGGAACCAACAGATTTACGTGTTCTTCAGGAGCTGTCCCATCCATTGTATTTTGTAGGGCTGCTGTACCCAGTCCTCTTCATGGCAGAGCTGGGAGTTCAATTTCTTTGAGGATGCCTTGTAACAAATGGGTTGAAGTCATAAATCATGTTTCACTTTGTCACTTCAGTTTTTCATGAGAGGTTCGACCAGGAAGTTTTTGGGAATTTGTGACCCACTCAAGGAACGACCATATCTTTTCACTGGATTGCTCTACCTGAACTGATCTCTGATACATTGAGAGATTTATATGAAAAAGAATCAGAGATTGCCTCTCTGCTACATTTTTGTAAAATCAGAATGGAAATCTTCAAAAACACAGACATTAAACCAAAGAAATATGCCTAATGCACGTAATTGGCCATAAAATAGCAGATTTTGGATAATCTTCCAGTACAGATAGCGCAGTAGCACTGTGCCAGTAAGAAGTAAAGTACAGTCTCATGTATCACTGAAGGCTGTGAAATGTACAAATTTATATTTCCCATGACAATTAGAGAAATCTCTTTGCTTGATACTTTTTGCTAATGTAAAATTTAAGCAGTTTTCAAAAGTCCTGTCCTTTATCTGTGGGAAAGACTGTATGTATCAGATACGATACACACATATGGATTATCACATAAAATTCTTTTAAAGGCAATTCTACCTACATAAACCTGTATTTTTACTAATGATCTTGGCTGCCAGGTTTTTTCATTCTTCTGTCTATCATCTTGAAAAACAAGTGTATTAGGTTCTCTAGCTTGTACAGCTTGAAAGTGACTGTTGAAAATTATAAGAAAAACAAATTTTGAGAGAAAAGCTGTTAGAGTGTACTGCACAGCAGATGTGTCTCCAAGTATAAGAGCAGGTACACAGGGAGATTCAGAGCAGATACTACAAAACCTAGCAAAAATATGCCTGATGAAGGGGGATCTGTATTTCAAACTGAGGAATAGAGGACTCTCGTGGCAGCACGAGTCTTGCTAATCATCTTACTGGCTAGATTTTTTGAGCACAGTATATGAACGAATCAGTGCCACTTACAGAGTCAAGTTGATTTTCGTTCTCTATAGAATAGAACTTTTACTTGTGTATTTAAAAATAGACAAGTCGGAAAGACAGAGGGTATATAAAGGAAAGAGAGGTGTGCAACACCTTCACATTTTGTTGTATTTTG
This sequence comes from Sclerurus mexicanus, assembly GCA_013396755.1. Taxonomy (NCBI): domain Eukaryota; kingdom Metazoa; phylum Chordata; class Aves; order Passeriformes; family Furnariidae; genus Sclerurus; species Sclerurus mexicanus. The sequence goes on from VWZF01005593.1 coordinate 132,330, forward strand.
TAGTAGTAAGCTTGTAAGTGTTAGGAAAATTCTTGCAGGGTTTAAAGGTTAAAGGTAATGGTTTAATTGGGAAAGTGTCTGTCTTCCTCTCTGCCTTCTCATATCTGTGTGATATGTGGTAGTTGAATAGCATCACAGAGGCAAAATCTTTAAGGCAAGTTCAGATCTCACATAAACAAAGGAAATTCTTAGTGACTTCAGAGGGAATTGAATACTGACTCCAGTCAACAAATTTTACTTTTTGCTCATGCATCCCAAAGTTGTAAAAACCTGTTTGTCTTGCCTGTGGGACTTATAAAATAAAACATTATTGTATAGAGATGTGTTTCCAATGCAACAAAACTTCTAGGTATCACGAAGTATAACAACCAGCATTAACCATCCGAAAGTTAGTGAGTCTTACTCAAGTGAGTCTGCACTCAGTGGAGACAAGCAGGCACACCCAGAGTGGGGTTAGTTCCGTGCTAAAATGGATGCCTAAACTAAAACAGAAAAGTTTTGCTCAGAATTTCTTTATTCTGTTGATTATAGAAAGAGTACAGTGAGAGCTGAGCTTAAATTGCTCCCCAGAAGTGTCTGATTCAGAGTGGAAACCTGTTTTGTCTTCTAGACTTGTATTTTAGAGTAAGACCTTCAGAATTTTTATTCTTAAAATTCATTTGTTGCAAAAGATTATCTGACTTTTTAGTAGTGGCTGGGGCATTTACTTTCAGACTCTTAATTAGTGATTTAGGACCATCGTTTGTGTTGTAACGAATTGCTTGGAAAGTGGTATTCTGTGTAATATTAGATGAAGTAATTTTTTCTAAAAGTAAACTTCAGCAGATTTGTATTTTTTTTTCCTCTAAGTGTTACATTTATACAAAGTCTTTCGGGATAGATTCAAGTAATAGAAACATTAGAAACATTTTCCTCTTAAGATTGGCCATGATTTAATTTATTAGTAATAATATTATTTTTGCTGATTTACAGAATACTGGAATGTCCCACAACATCTCACAAAGCAGTATTTATATTCCAGCTTGCTATTATCTACAGAAAAAAAGAAATTCATTTTGCTAGACATGCTTTTTCATGGTGGAAAACCTGGCCTGCTGACAGCAGTTTGACTGTGTCCTGGTTAGATGGAGCAATGGTCTCACACTGTGTGTCTGCCACAGCTGCTCAACACACACCTAAGGCTTTTCCACAGGACTTTTCTCTCTTACATACAGAACAACACATACTTGCTGTGTCTTTCCAACTCTCACATATATTCCTGAGAATATGTGTTTATGTGGGTTTTTGTACATATAACAGTGTATAACAAGCGGAAAATACAGCCGTGTCCGAAACAGCACCTACACAAAAATGCATTCTTAGAGTTTAATGGACAAGCTAATAAACTCAAGCCAAGGCTTCCCAACTTTCAGTTTTCAGTTCCGAGTGTCTGAGAACATGATTCTCTCTGCAGAGACTGGGTGACTGAGGTGGCAGCCCTTGCTCTGTGCTCCGATATGTCCGTGACATTTTTATTCCTATGTAAGTCAGACCTCCTTAAAAGACTAGCTGAGCAAGACGGTTTTTCTTCTACTGAAGTGATGTATTATGCAAAAAAAATTTTAGGCTAAGTGTCTTTATTGTGGAAAACATTTACTGCTTTAAGATACTTATTTTGCTGTCTGTTTTAATCATATCATTTGAAAGAGTCTCAATAGATTTTTCTATTCGTAACATTATGACATTTGATAAGATGATTGATTATGAAGTGTTGAGAGCCCTGCCATGTGATCATTTATTTTTAAATACACATTTGTACTAGCCAATGCTTAAATTTCTTGCAGGAATACATAAGAGATGTGAAACATAAAGCTTGAGTCTGATCGAATCTGATGCCTCTGGAAATAGAGTGCCACAGTACTGTGGCCTTAAAATAACAGATTCTGACTGAAACTGGAACTTTGCAGTGATAAATACTGTGTAAAAAAATATGGTCCATATTTGGTACAAAATAAAAAAGAGGTACAGCTGTGGTGTAGGCGAAGTAAAGTGTGTTTGACGATGACATCTTTCTTTCCCTGTGCAGGTGCCTGTGTCAGTGGCCATGATGACTCCCCAGGTGATCACCCCTCAGCAGATGCAGCAGATTCTCCAGCAGCAAGTGTTGTCTCCGCAGCAGCTTCAAGCACTTCTCCAGCAGCAGCAAGCAGTTATGTTGCAGCAGGTAATGTGGGTTACCTGCTTTGGACTGTTAGCACAGGGCATTAACACCAATGTGAGCCACATTCTATGGGTCTTAGTTTGTAATATTTCATTGCTCATTACACCAAAAAGAATGAAAATAAATGCAAAACTTTCAGTCTTTAAATTTATTTTTTTCATTTGCAGAAATATGACATTGTATTTTGAAATATTATATATTGTATTAAAAAAAGCAGCAGCAGCAGTGACAGATGCATTGCAAATACCAAACAAATTGATATTTAAATTTTCAAGTGCTTAGGCACATTTTAATTGTAGACCTGCCAAAGAAAGTGAAAATAGAGTTGCAGATAATTGTTGCTTTAAAATTCATAACAGTGTAGTGCTCCCTTTAGTCACATAAATGGTATACGGTTATGAAATTTGAACTTAACAGCTTGTTTCATCAGGGGAAACATTTTTTTTGTTTGTTTTTTTACACACAAAAAATTGTTCCGAGATAAGGCTCAAAAGAGGAAGGAGGTTGCTATTTCTTTAGTACAAAATCTGTCAGCTAAGTGAAAAATACATGAACTTGTTATTCATACAATAATGATAGTGTCAGTGATCTGTGCCTCGGTGTAACACAGAGTGGATTTTTGGGTGCATGCTTAATTGTCATACAGAAAATGATGTGTCTGTTTGTCATAGTCATAGCTCAATCACTGAATTGTATGTTTAAACATTTTAATATCCAGTACCATGATCATTACAGGCAATTCACCTTCAGTTGTGAATCCAGCATCTTGCTAAGCAGATTGACAGATTAATTACTTTTTTCCCCTCAGAAGCAGACGGTTTTGTTTGGCCTTAGTGACTTGTAGGTTTCGTGCAAGTGGATGAGTGCAGCTTCTCATTTGTTATATAGGACATGTGAGGAACTTAGGTATAGTTATTTGAGGAGTTAATTTGGCTCTTGCATTCCCTTTAGAATACAGATTTTCTATACCCTTCTGTTTAGGATATTTTGGAATCTGCATTGGAAAATTTCAGAACCGCCTTGGAAAAAAAATGTATGTAGATCTGCCTCTTCAAATCACATTTTTTGTTATGAGGTGATTCTTAATGGCTACGCTACCATATGCCAATCTAGAAGAGTTTAGGAGATTTATAATACTTGAAACTTTTGCCTTTATTTATTAAAGTCAAAATGGTTTATTCAGCAACAACTACAAGAGTTTTACAAGAAACAGCAAGAGCAGTTACATCTTCAGCTTTTGCAGCAGCAGCAGCAACAGCAGCAGCAGCAGCAACAACAGCAGCAACAACAGCAACAACAGCAGCAGCAGCAACAGCAACAACAGCAGCAGCAGCAGCAACAACAACAGCAGCAACAGCATCCAGGAAAGCAAGCAAAAGAGGTAGGAGCTAAGACCCTTGCTGATGCATACCAGTCTGAGCTGTCAGAAGCTTGGAAAAGACAAGATCAGTTCAGATCTTTTCCTGTTGCAACTATCAAAGATTTGTTCTTATGTTTTTACTGGGCTTAATAGCAGTGCTAGTATAATTCTCCTGCTCCCCTTCCTGAGACGCAGGATTTGAGCAGTCTAGTGCTGCTGTCGTCTAATGTTCGCTAATGAATCCGAGTGTGCAAAGAACAAGCTGTGTGGTGGACTCCGTACTGATTATCTTGCATTTACAGGCAATCTGTGTTGGGGAAGGAGCCTTACTTTGCTCAGTGGCACAGCTCAGAGAGCATGCAAATTTAGTCCATGGCTGAAAAAGAGCGATTGAGCGCAGATTTCAAAGTCACAGGCCCCTGATTAATGAACTGCTACTGTAGGTTTGAAGTGGCGAGTAGAAAGTTACAGTTTGATGTGCTCATAAATCAACCTGACAAGTGGGTTTCTCAGGCCTAGCTTGCACTTGTCAGCAAACTGCATCAAATATAAACATAATACAAACAAAACACGTTGAAGTAGTTAAATTGATCAGCAGGTATCCTAGACGTTGTCTTCAAGCTGCCCATTATGCAAACATCGAGGAAGCAGTTGTGACCTCCTGAGGCTTTGTTTCTGTTTGGATTTGTGAATAGAATTTCAGACAGCCATCAACTACAGAATAGAAATTGCTCCCTTATTTCTCCGGAGGCTCTGGGCAATCCACATGACTTGCTCCATTATGCAGTCTGTTTTCCAGTGAGCGCATCAGAAGTTTCTCTTTTCCCCAAACTAGAAAGGAAAGGTCTTCCACAGCAGCTTGTCTTTTTCTGAAGTGTGACTGCCTTCTTATACCCTCCTGAGTCTTTGTAGAACCAAGTTTCTCTTGAAATGCCTCACAAAATTAGAACCTATACTTTTGCTCCATAATAGGGCACTTCGTTGCCTTGAATACCACGCTCCTTGTAATATATTCCAACAAGGAAAGGGAGTGAGCTAACAGGCCAGTGAAAGAAAGGCTACATCCCAGTTTACTAATAGATCACTGGAGACCGTGTTCATGGGCCACTGCTGACCAAACTTAGTCAACTGGAAAAACAAGAGTGCTTTCAAATCACAGGCTGCTGTAAAAAGTTACACTTTTAGCATAGATAAATTTGTTATCATCTGCCATGAGCTGAGTTTTTTTTTGTTTTGTTTGAAACAGCTGTTATGTACTTTCTCTTGACCCTTTTCTTTAGCGTGTCATTAAGTGTCATTAAGTGTATGTTGCCATTTTCCCTAACACCTAATAGCTTGAATGAATATAATAGAAAATTTCAAACGCTTTCACTGCCTGAGTATTCTACAAATACCATTATTATTTCATAACTGAGATTAAAGGGAGAGAAGTTGATTTTATGTTTTTGGCTTTCTAGCCTCTACTGTGCACTCTACTTTTTTGCTGCATTTGCCTTTTCTTTTTTTTCCCCTTTCTATTTGTAGCAGCAGCAGCAGCAGCAGTTGGCAGCCCAGCAGCTTGTCTTCCAGCAGCAGCTCCTCCAGATGCAACAACTTCAGCAGCAGCAACATCTGCTGAACCTTCAGCGTCAGGGACTCATTTCCATCCCACCTGGCCAGTCTGCTCTTCCTGTCCAGTCTCTGCCACAAGGTATTTGAGTAATATATGATTGGATTAATTTCTAAATTCACAACTTTTTAACCATTCTATTTGCATCTGAACTTCAGAAGTTTCCTGTTATGACACTTAAACGTTCTTTGCAATTGAAATTTTATTACTCATATTACCAAATTTTCTGGAGGCTGATCAATTTTACAGCATACTTCTATGCAAAAAAGAAAAAAACAGCTTTTTAATGGTTTTCTGTAGATGGAAGGTGCATATTTATTGACCTTATCTGCTGAAAACAATTTCTAATAGCAGCACAATTCAAGCATCATTGCTTTTCTCTGAGGAATCACTGACATCTGATTTAGTGGAATGTTGTTTTATTTAATGTAAGCAAACAGGTATAAAATACTTCAGACAGAGATATTAAAGCCATTCAAAAAATCACTTTTTTTTTCTTTTTCTTGCAAGAAAGTAAAGTGTCTGGCATTGAAAAGCACTTTGAATCTTCAATTTATGATAAATTTAGGGACAAGCCTTAGCATTCCTTTTCTAATCCTTTGTATTAAATAGGAGCAAGTTTTGAAGGTGGTGATTCCAACAGTAGTAAACTATGACTGACAAATAACAGTAGAGACTTTCAGGAAAAAAAAAATCCCTTTTTCACTTTGATCAGGATTTCTCAATGCTGAAAATGTGCTCAAACTGTACAACCTGAAAGAAAATAGGGCACACACTCTTTAAAAGTAAATTAACTTGTAGATAAATACTGCTTACATTTTAAGATAAAGTCACAGTCTTCCCATTTAAAGGACTCTGTCTATAACGTGAGGTATGTGTTTCTGTTTGTTTTACCATCGAGAGTTGAGCTAAATGCCTGTCATAAAAATTACACAATAATCTGATCTCTGATGCCCCAGTCCTGAAATGAGCGTTGTTTAGACTGTGTTCATGACAGGTAACATTATTTTTAATTGATCTTTATGCACATAATTAGCTCCTCTACCAGATAACTATTATGAAATCGAAGCTTCAGAAATCAGATGAGCAAATGCAGAGTGCACAGTAGATGGACAACAGGGTATGGAGGAAAAAAAAAAAAAAAGCCCAAACCAAACCAAAACAAGCTAACAAAACAAAACAAAAAAACCAACCAAACAAAAAAAATACTCCAAAACAGAAAATCGGAGATTCCAAATAAATGTGTTCATTCCATACGTTGTGTTGGGTGAAAAAAACTATGACACAAGCATATCTACAGCCATAAAAAACACAATGAAAAAGAGTCCTATTGCACTAAATATTATTTTTTGAGAATAGTAGTGAGGGGACAAGCTGACCCATAAATTTGGACACGTGAGACTAGTAATGCTGATTTCTTTTTGTACAAAGTCACACTGAACCAGAATGGAAAAAAGCAATTGAAACACAACCTCCCTCCGAACAGCTTTACCTTTTGCAATCTTCGCTTGTGCCATCTGTTGCAAAAGGAATTCCTCAGGTTTTCTCTCACATTAAGCAATCCCCATAGATTTCCCTCAGCACTCCTACCCAATTGCATTGATATTCATTAGTTTAACACAACACTCATTCATCCACTTCTAGTATAAAAACAGAAAAAATAATAGCTTTTTAAATAGTTTTTAGGAGAACTAGTAAACAGTTCTTTCAAGACCTTTCTTTTACTAAAAGAATTAAGTCTAACTGAAGTCATGACAAAAAAAGATTTATAGTAAAGAAATGAGAAATTACAAAATTTTACAGTTAAAATATATATATGGATTGTTCTTGTTAAAATAAATTAATCTCATTTTGCTTTTGCCTTGATATTTTTTAGTTATAATGAATTCCAGAGAAGTATTTAACTCTTCCATTTTTAAATTAAACTTCAGATTTGAATTAAGGTAATGCACACTAGATGTGATAAAAGGATGGTTTTCTCCTTCTGTTTTGCTGCCAAAGATATAATATGGTTATACAGAAGGACTTACCTATGTGTAACACAAATTTTTTTATATGCGTCCATTCCGCTTGCTGAGTTACATGGATGGCTAGAACAGTGATAGTAACACAGAGGAATTCATGTTTATAAGTTATTGGTCACAAAGAGTCCCGTAAACCACAAATTATTATTGGCAAAGAGAGCATGGGATTTACATCTATTAGTGTAAAAAGCTGTAACTTAAAAGTACAGCTGTGAGGTTTGTGTGTAGGAATACTGTTTTCTTCAATACAGTTTCTGCCTTTAAAGAACAGGAATGTTTACCATGTTTTCTTGATGGTCTGGTATCACAAATAAGACACTATATGTGTTTTGGCATCTGTTTTGTAACAAGGTCTTCACTATGCCATAGCCCAAACCAGTGGCTTGATTTGAGTTACTTCCGTGTTTTGCTACATTGATGCTAGTTAAATGCAAAGAACTTGAAATCAAAGCAATAAAAAACCCCAAACAAACCAATCAACCAAAAAAACCCCAAACCCTAGGTTTTGATCGGTCCATGCTGGAAAATGAAAAACAGTTGCATGGATGGCTTTTATAAGTGTTAGTTTTATTAAGCATTTGTTCAAACATAGAAATAGAGTATATGGAGGTGAAAAGAGTTATGAAACTAACCTCAAAATCGTCACATTCTTGGTGTTTGTAAATTCTATAGCAAATCAATATTTGCTCTTTTCATTGTAGTTTCTAATTTTTATTCCACTCTGGGTCCTCTTTTTGATCCTTTCCCCTTTAACGTAGTGGGGAGAGGATATTTTAAAGGTTGTCACAACCTATGAAACTTTTAAACTTACCCTACTTTTATATCCAGACTGAAATATCTGTCAACCATTTTACAGGTTTCTTGTAAAAAGGGAGTTGGACTTTCTTAGACACAAACCCCACAAAATTGTCATAATTTACAATTAATTACAAATCTGTTTATTAACTTTATGTGTTTTTAAGTGCCTGCCCTAATCCTTTTATCCTAAAAGTCAGCCTTTCAGAGTGCTCTGGAGAAGTGATAGAGTTAACCACCCTGAGCCTAGAGAGAAATTTCTTTCTGATTAAACAAAAAAGTCTAGGTGAGTGAGGCAGCCTGGAGGGACAGCTCCATCCATAGCTTCCTGCAGCAGAAAGGGCTGCCCAGAGGATACCCAGAGGGACAGGACACCCCTGCCCATGGGACAGGCCAGTGCTCCAGCTGCTCCTGGCCTTCCTATATTCGCCCAGCTTGTGGGGCAGCTCTTATTCAGCTCTCCCAGCACCCAAGGTTTGATGATCTTCAATGAAATTTCTTTTACTGCAAGACACAGTAAATTTGCCCTCTGATTATTCAAACAGATGGGATTATTCTTAGTTTTTATTTTTTTTAAGTTCAAAATTAGTTTATTTTGTTCAACAGCAGGAGGAAAGGAAGACTTCAAAGTAAATAATGCACTGTGTATATCATGTCACCTAAATGAATACATTACTTTTCATTTTGATTTGTGATTACATTTGCAGGTAACTGTTATTTACCACACTAAAATGGGTTATTTGCAGTGTTGCTGGAACACACCTCATGAACTCAGCAGTAATTACTTACCTTCATTAAACAATTACAACTAGTATTGCCATCACTCCCATTACCCATCTTTCTAATGCAGTAAATTAGTGCCTGGCTTCTTCCTTAAAACCTAGCTTTTCACTATACAGATATGATATAAACTCCAGGTTTAGGACTTACATTCCAATAAACTCTTTCGCACTTTGTCCTTAGCTGAGTTTGCCAATGAGTGTTGGTATCTAAAGTACTGAAGCAGAACACAAAGCAGTAATCAAAAAATGAACTGCTTTCATAACTAAAAAAATAAAATAAAATAATCCCCTCCAACCATTTTCCACACTACTTCTAGAAATTATTGTTTCTGTAAATAACTACTAGTCTATTTTAAATAGCTTTGTGTGCTTCATGGTGAGACAGCTGCTGAGAAGTATTAAGGAATTACTCTGCTTTTTCATGGTGTTTTATTGAATCTGTTTTAATAGTCTGAGTTTGTATGTTCTCAAAATAAAACATTGTCTAATAAACAGATTTGCAAAACAGTGAAAACCAGTCTTTACATCTTACTGCAATAATTTTACCAATCTTTACCAAACAAAAATATACTCGGTGAAGAGTTTGAATGAATGGGTGTTTTCTACTACTTTTCAGGACCAAAAATTTGAGCTTTTTTCAAAAAATAAAAAGAGCAAAATTTTGATTCAGATAGCATCAGCATTTTTAATGTTTTGCATTCCAGCAGATCTAGATACCATGAGCACGTCTTACCCAATTTCAGTTGTTAAGATGAGATACAGAAGACAGTATTAGATTTTAAGATACCTCTGGACCAAACTCTGTCAGGCTGAAAAACCTAGCTGTGAAATCAGATCTTTCCCAGGAAGCTCTCTGGGCTGCACATTTTTTTCTGCATTTAATTTAGTATTCTTCAAAAGAGAGATGTCAAACTTAGGAAGTCTGGCAGTGACATAAGGTGTATATATTTCTGATGAACTCTTCATCTTTCAATATCCAAATTTCCTATCTTAGCTGCATGTTTGGTGGCAAGATAAGAAAATGCTCATAGCCTTTCTCCTTCCTGTGTTTTCGGAGTCTTTACTTCAGGCAGAAGTGTATTGTACTGAAAATTTCCATGACTTCTTGCAAACTCGAGCTAGACAGCCCTAACACATACATATGAATACTTTCAACAAGACATTGCTATTTGTAGCCTAGGATGAATCCTGGAAACTACAAGTTTCCAGGCTGCAAGTGGAGTAGAGAGCAAGTTTAAGCTCTATCTGCATAGATTTGGTGGCTAGACTCCAGAACAGTACTGTGCATATAGCAGAGAAGTTTGAGGAACTCTTGAAATTTTGTATGGCTGCCCATCACCCCAGGAGACTGATGAGACAGTCTCCTTTCTCCTAGCCAAACCCTCTGATTTCTTTTCTACAGTAGGCCTTGACAAAGAAATAGTGGAGAAGTTTGATGGTCTACACTATGTGTAATTTCACTCCCTGTGTTGAGAGAGTTGTAAGTGGGCCAATTTTGCTAATGAAACCGAGGATGTGAGTTCAATCCCTGTATGGGTCATTCTTTTAAGAGCTGGACTTGATGATCCTTGTGGGTCGCTTCCAACTCAGAATATTCTGTCAAATCTGTGAAATCCAAGTGGTGCTAGCTTTCTAGTCAGCTGGTACCAAAAAACTCACGCAGTCATGAGTATGTAGGTCAGCGCTGTAGTTTTTGTAGGTTTTCTTCTACCAAACAGTGACTTCAGGTTTGCCTCTTAAAACATATTTTTCAATGGAACAATTTTTGTAAATATTACACAGAATGAATGAATATATGGGTGTCATTAATTAAGGTCAGATACATTCTGATCAGATGTTAAAGCTGTTATGATGGCATTGATTATTTAAGTTTTCTCTTCTGATTTCTCCCTCTCCAATCTTCTTTCCCAGCTCTTGTTAAGTGTTTAAAAGAGAATATTGATGTTTGTATGCTTAGTGTAATATGTTTTTCTATTTTCCATTACATGTTTGATTAAGAAGAATTATAAAGCCTGACTTAACTGTAGATGCATTATGTTTCCATGTCAAGAAATTGATTAAGCAGAAAACAAAAATCTTGTTTGAAGTAAATTTAGGGTTGGGTTTTTCTTATTAAGAAGTAGTTGCAAGTTCTTTGCAGCTTTCACTCTTTGATCCTTGAGTAATGTTTTCAGAAGTATAATATTATTAAAATTTCTAATTGACTGTTTACAACAAGAGAGAGGATAGTTAGGTTACCTGGACTCTGACAGAAGAAAAATGAATTTGTGTTTTACTACATGTTGATTGTGCTGGAAAAACAACATCAGCTTTATTGTTGGCATTAATCCATTAATAACACTGAGCTCATTATATGAAACTCTTTACTTTGTTATATTAGTGGGGCTCTCTTTCATTTTATAGCTGGCTTAAGTCCTGCTGAGATTCAGCAGTTATGGAAAGAAGTGACTGGAGTTCACAGTATGGAAGACAATGGCATTAAACATGGAGGGCTAGACCTCACTACTAACAATTCCTCCTCTACTACCTCCTCCACCACTTCCAAAGCATCACCACCAATAACTCATCATTCCATAGTGAATGGACAGTCTTCAGTTCTAAATGCAAGGCGAGACAGGTAATTCTGATGAGATTTCAACTGTGCTTATCGTTTAACATAAAGCTGTTGTATAACGTCATGAGTCACATTATTTCCAATCACAAAATAACACTTAATACAGGTTACTTCAGAGATCATGGAAACCTAATTTTTCAGAATTGTCAATATGGCATAATTTTCAGTAACGATATCTAATTGTGCAGACACAACAAAATTACCCACGTGGTTTTATAACACATAAACTTATGTAGTTTGGGTAAGAATTAGAAATAGCAGAATAGGGTGGGCTTGTGCAGAGGTGTAAATGCACATATGCAGGCACTTTTGTAGGTGCATGGTTTCATTCATATTTGAGTTAACACACCTGGCAGTCAGGTCCTTACTGTTGTATCAGACTTCTGGTTTCGTTGACAGTGTGCATCTATATGAGTTGTCAAGTCTGTAATTCAGTGCAAAGATTCTATGTTAAAAGTGCTTCAAAACAGTGAAAGAAGTTCTCATTAAAGAAGTTCTCTTGTTTGGTTCTTGTGAAAAGAACTACTGAATTTTCCTTCTTTTATGCATGACAGTAATGCAGTTGATGTATTTCAGACAAATTTTGCATGGTGTTAGTGTGGAATTCCACCATATGGAAAAAGTTAAAATCATTTTTCAGAAACATTGACAGATATTCTTCCCTGTTTCTTGAATTCAAGTAATGGATTCAATCCCTAAAAAAGTACATCATATCGGTAGCACTTATCAGCAAATATATTAGTGTAGTCAGATGTAGATGATCTTAATATAAGGTGAAATTTAATTTGTATAATTAAATTCATTTTCAAATAAATATGCCCTTTAATTATTTTAGTATTTAAATTATGAAACTATGATTTAAATGTCTCTTGTCCTCACGTGACTTTGAGAACATTTTTCAGTCATTATTTTGTATTATTTAAAAATCTGAATACATTTATAGTAGTACTTTTAGTTACCATTGCTTTCGTAGTTATATCTCACAGAATGTTTCTTGGCTTCAAGATGTATAGCTGACGCCCACATCCATGGAACAATTCCCTGAATTTCTTTGATAACTCATCGTAGATGAAACTATTGCAGAGGTTCCAAGAGGAGCCATGGAATACAGCTAGGGATTTTTATGAAGCCAAAGAGCTAATGGAAGCAATGCCTGTGAACAAAAATATTTATTAATGGAAGCAACTGTATTTTTGTACACATTTAAGTAGAAAATTCAAATATTTTTTGAACATGAACAGTATTCATAAATTCTGACTGTCAGTCTTCAGTATTTCTACGCAGAATTGATCACTTCTGAGCGTATTTTTTATTTATAGGTAAATGTTACACCAAGGTCATATGGCATAATTAGCATATGGTATTATACAGTCATCTTATTTTTTTCATCCTTTATTAACAGTCATCTTTGGCTCTATTTCTTCTCTAATTGGAACATCATCTAGCCTTGGCAGTTGAACTATTCAATAGAACGATTAAATTTTTCTGACTGCTCTGAGCTAAATTGACCTGTTTTGACCTGTTTGTCACTGATCGTAACCTGACAGGCGCTAGCAGCCTCCAACGATTATGGCTTTTGAGATGAATCTGATGCCTTATTCTTTTGCTACAGCTCGTCACATGAGGAGACTGGGGCCTCCCATACTCTCTATGGGCATGGAGTTTGCAAATGGCCTGGCTGTGAAAGTGTTTGTGAAGATTTTGGACAATTTTTAAAGTAGGTGGATTTTTATTCATTGCTACAAAATTGTTTAAGGCCAGGGAAAGGGAAAGATGGCAAACAAAGTTTTACTGGAAACTGTATCAGAGATTTTTTTTTTATGTATTTCAAGCAACTGGATAATCGAGGCTATCGGCAGAGGGTCAAACTGTTATCCTTTCTTTCATGTCGAACACTTTGGCAGGCCTTTCAGTAGCACAGTGTTTAATCTTCTTATTATCCTTTACTGAAATGGAGCCTCAGAAAATTTGAAGAGATGCTTTAGATTTTATATTGGATAGTAGAAGTATGAAAAAGCACATTTTAAATTCTGCCAGTTTGTGCAAAGTGGGAATTAATGTGTATAGTGTAAATAAAAAAAGCACAAAGGACTAAGCTTGACCGTTTAACTCTCACTTGCTAATCTACTTTTGCTTTTATTCTTGTATGTGCGCAATATACATAGGAAAAAAACCACTATGAACAGGTGGGTTTGTACCTCTCAGAACTGAACAATGATTTTAAAAGTTTTCATTTTTCAGCATTTGTTTTAGCCAGCTATTGTCTAAATCCCAGCATTTAGAAGATAAATTACACAGCTTTTTCTTTTCATCTGCAGCTTCAAACTGCAGTGGGTTTCTGCATATTTTTCCTTTTTTTTTTAATTTTAAAGTATTTACTAGTATTTCTGTGTTCATCTGAATTTTCAACAACAGCACTGATTTTCTACCTATGTACATTACGGACTGGTCTTTGTTAGGAGAGCCATACTCATTTGGCATGCAATAGATCTTAATGGAAAGCTACAGATAGGCTTATATAGATGAGTAACTTCAGGGGCTGAGACTCTTATGTTGTCATGGTGCAGCTAACAGGGTGAATGAACTGTTTCATGCTTCATCAACAATTAAGTTAATTAGCTCATTTGAAATTGCACTTCTTTGTTGCCAGGATGTTGGCAGAAACATCAAAAAGATGTGTTTACAAATGGTAAACTACAGGGCATATAACAGAAGCACCTTAACAGCAGACCATAAGTACTCAGTATCACAATAACTTTTATAATAGAATTATAGCAATACTATTCATAAAGTATTTGCAATGCTTTCTCCATCTATCAGTTTTAAATGAAGTAACTTATACTGACTTGCAAATCTTAGGTAAGTATCACTCCTCATAATTTTTTATTAGTGCAGTAAGTGGAATTTCAAAACAATGGCTTATTATTGGTGAAAACTGTATAGGATTTAGAACAACCTGATTTACATAAGTTTATAGTTAAAAGAAAATTAAGTTTCCCAAATTCAACATAGTGTTCTAAGTATTATTAATACTAAGAATTTAAATTCATTTAGTTTCCTTTTCAAGAAAAACTACATTTTTCTAAATATGCCCATCCATCTAGGCTATAGTGATGCTAATTCTGTGGGCAGACTTTGCACATCCATTATGTCAGGTCTCTTGTTATAATCCATGATCACTAAAACCATTTTGATTAAGGCAATGTAGTGCTAGGTTTACAGATGCTCTTGCTTTCCTGAACCAAATAACCCTGGAAAATGTGAAAGTGACATATAACATCTTGATAATTCTGGTGCAGAGTCAATCAGGGTTTACAGCAGTGTCATGGCTTTTGTCCTGTACACCAGCAAAATATGTCTGCGAATATTTTGTTAGTTCTTCTTTTCATTCAAGTCTGTCTTCTGTGCCCTAAAAACAAATAAGAAGTCATGATGCTGAATAGGCGAGTTTGTTTATGAAATAGAAATATTCCTTCATTTTACACTAGCATTAAGATGGAAATCAATATATAACCTTGCATTAGATTCTTTAGTACCTTTTTGTGTTCACACTAATGCAAAAGTCCCATTACAATTAAAAAACATTTTCTTTCAATTAAATATCAACTTTTAGTCTGAAGATTGACCATTTTCCCAACCCATTAACTTTATAGAGGATGACAGGACTAATGGCTGTAGTTTTCAAGGCTTTGCTCTTAGTCTAATCTTTGTTGCAATGTTTCAGGTTCTCTGACTTGAAACAGTATGATACCTGTGTTAAGAGAGTTAATGCAAGTATATTGTACCAAAATGAAATATTAATAAGGTACACTACCCCAGACCAGTAGTGTGTATTTCTGTAATACGCTTATGACAACTTTGAAGAGTGCCTGGTTTATGAAGTGAACTGCAACTTCTGCTCGGAAAATGGTTTATCTAGCAGCTTGCTACAGAAAGGAAAAAAACCAAAAAGCAGAGCATCTGAGAAGGAGGATTAAGACAGAAAACACCAGCTTTGTTTCACTTTGGTAATAATAGAAAGGATTTAGGGTAAAGTGACAAATAATTTTCAATAAATGTGTTAAAGCCACAAAAGCCATTTTCACCTTCATTTTCGTTTATCCAGTATGAATTGTTTTTACGACAATTTGAGGACACTACAATTAGCTATAATTCTTTTCAGATATTCTGAATGGCTCAAGAAGTTCCATATTGAGAGTCGTGGACTAGTGTCATATTTGGAAACACATGCACTGGTTTCAAGAAAGTACAACCAATCTTCTTCATAGTAAATTTCTGTATATGTAACAAAAGCTAAACCTACATATTTCCTTTGATATCCTTCAACTACTCACACAAACCCACAGTTTATATTTCTGTCATTGTGAAATGGTGTTAGATTAAGTTGCTCATGCATGCGAGATCAGTTTGACTATTTGGTTGAAACAGCTTTTGGGTTAAAAAAAACCCTCAAAATGTAAAGGCAAATCAGAAAATGTCGTGACACAGCTAGAAAGAAGATGATAAGATTTAAAGAAAATTTGAGGTACTGGCACAATTAGAAAAGTGTCAAAAATGTGTATGAAAACCTGGAATTTTGCTGTGAAACCAATGTTTATAGAAACTAACCATTTGCTGGTTTCTAAGTGAGGAACCCACTAGATCTCTCAAAGCATTTAATATTATTCTTCATGATGGTTTTTTAAATATTAGAGTGCAGTAACATATAACAAAACTTCAGGGTATTTTGTCTGCAAAAGTAATTATCATTCCATTGGTCCTAAGTCAGTTTGAATAGGAAGGATTTGACTTTTAGAGCTTAAACCAAAAGGTTTACAATTAAACATTCCAGCCAGCAGACAAGTGTTCTTTAACCCACATGCGGCAGATGCCAGCAAACATAACACAAGCTACAGTACTAAGACAGGTAATGTTTTCATCTCTAGAGACAAGGGGAAAAAAGTCATGCTAGAGAAGAACAACCACCTTTCCAGATTGTGTTTATTTCTGGGGTAAGAGAGTATGTTTAAAAGTCTACAAGGAACAGTGACCAAGCATCATTGGTCAGGATGACAGAAACAAAACCATATAAAGAAATAACTTAATGAAATATAATTAGTGCCATAAAAATTGCTGTGGATTTTTTTTTTTATTTTGTTCCTC
>VWZF01005593.1:151355-158855 GCA_013396755.1 Sclerurus mexicanus
TGTAAATTTTTTTCCCAAATATTTTCAAAAAATTTTTTACTTTTATAACATAAAACAACTGTTTCAGCATCATAAGCTCTCTTTTTAAAAATGTGTGACTGAATTTTAGTGCTCATTAAAGAGAAGCTTGTAATAGCTCTGGCTGGAACTGAGCTCAGTGCAGACAGTTCTGCGTATATTCTTCCACGTAACTCTGCCAGTGCACCTCAACCTGACCCGTAGCACTTTGCTATTTTAGTCCTGGGCTGCTTTTGAGAGAGACTGACAAGAGTAACAAGTTTTATAGAGGTTAATTGATATTGGTAAATGTCCACTAGAATTTTAGTTGAAACTATCTCTCTTCTTTCCTCTAATGGTGTATTATCTTTTGCTTTGCAGACTCCAAATCTGTTTGGGAAAAAAACCAAAGTACATTTTGACCCACTTCAATGTTTATTCCAGCATGTTCCTAGAATATATCATCCCTTATCTACCTCTTTTAGAACACGCTGTATTTTTATATTGTTCAGTTATCAATAATACATTCATTTCAGTCTGCTTCATAATGCTATGTGTAGTTCATAATTTGCTTTCTGATTTCCTAATATGTTGCAAATATAATCAAGAGAAAATCCTGTTTCTTTCAACAAGGGAATAAGCAGCAAAATTATGGAATAAGCTGCATGTGTGTTGGACAGTCTACTTTGTACTCAGCTCTTCAGGATCACTTTTCAGTCCTCCAAGATATTTTCTCCCCTTAAACGAAAAATTAAAAAATCTCAATTATATCTCAAATCTCTTTATAAAAAGTCTCAATTATAAATCAAGTTAATATGGGATTAGTAAAAGATGCAGACAAGAGGAAAGATTAGGAATATGCCAATGAAGTATGAAAATTGACCTGCACAACTTGTACTCAACTTAAAATGCATGTCAAGAAATAAACAAAACAAACAACAACAAAAAATAAAAACCAAAGAGAAAAACAACAACAAAAAACTTTGGAATTATTTTCAGCCTTCTGGAGGAAACAATATATGTCTGTCTTAGCAGATTGCAGCATATTAGACCCTAAAAGTGCAGCAAATTTATACAGAGAAAAGTTATTTTAGAGGTTTTTAAAAATGTATTAGACCTAGTTTTTCTTTCACTACATTGCCTGTACTTGCATGATAAACAAAGCAAGCCTACTTCACAGGCAAGAAAGATCAGAAAAAAATAATTCTTAAAACAATTTTTACACTTTTAATGTTTCCATAAAGTAGCTTTTCTCCGAAATGCACAGTGCAAGTAACCACATTACATGAAAGCATGGTATAAAAGATGCGTGTATCTCACGAGTTTCCGAAGATTACTGTGTTAACTCTCAAGAAACTTGCTACATGCTCCCAAGTTACCGTGTAATCATATTGAAATTACATTATACTGGACTTTCTTCTCCCCACACTGCATACTGCTGTTACATTTAAAGTTCCTCAGGGCAAGGACTGTGTCTATATCTATTTTGTAAGGTGTTATGCAAACATATGGTATTGTAATAACTGATAAATAATCATGAGTACACAGTAACCTTAAGCTTGGGCTGGGAGATCTTTTATACCTACATGCTTGCTCACTCTCATGTGTTATCCACGTATACCTGTAAGCATACACAGGTGAGCATACGTGCACGTGGAAGCACAGTGTACTGGTGTGTACTGGTGATAGCGGTAATGATGCTGAGGGAAAATCTGTCTTCAGACCTTTTCTGTCAATTTTGTACCCCATTAACTGAAAACATTAAACCATTACATTAACAGACAGCGCACTATCATGCCTGTGTAATTGAGGGAGTAAAATTCTTTGGAATCAAAATTTCAGAAAACAAGTCAATGGTACATTCTGAGCAATTACCTGCTTTTTAAACTGACCGTGCATTTTTACATAAATGGGAGGGAATGAAGTCAGGTCCTTTGAAAATAAATAAATTATAGGGTTTATGGCTCACATAAAGGAAATGTGTCCTTGGTGGTTCTTGAACTTAGCATAAACTATCAAGCTAGCTACACGTATACTCTTAAACAATTTTTTATTATAAGAGCAAAAAAAAAACCAAAAAAACTCAGAATCTCTCCTCAGCTCTGCCTGTTGCAAGGATTGCAGAACTTGTTATATTCTGCTCACCTGAAATCCCTATCATTAGGTCCTAAAACTGTAAAGTCATTATTTAAATAAAAAGAGGCAGATGTTAGTAGAAGTGAGATACAGTCCCCTCGAATTTTTCACTGTTTCTGAGGAACAAATATTCCCCATAGATTAGCAATCAAATGACTGCATAGTTCTCTGATTAATTCTGCTAGAAAAGAAAAAGAAGATACGTTTTCTCCATGATGTAGATAACTTAGTTACTGTAAATGTGAGATAGACCATCTGTGACTGTAGTCCTTGCAAAGCTTACCACTCTTGCCTACAGTGGAAAGAGCCAGTAAATCCACATTTAAAGGCAGAACTCCTTTGCTCTCATTTCTTCTCTAGCCTGATCCTTATGTTTTCTTCTCACTGGAGCAGCAAATGCACTATTAAAGCTCAAAAAGGGACTTCTTTGATCCTGGAAGAGAGAATAAAATGAAAACATTGTCCTTCAAAAAAAAAAGAAAAATTATTAAATGACCATTGTGAAGTTGTGCTTGATTGAAATCTCTGGGGAGCAGCCACATGGGCCTGGGCTGAACTTCAGTTATGGGCAGCTGCTCACTGAGATCCTCTTTCGCTGTTGCAGAGGGTATTTTTGTTTTGCTAAACTAGCATGCATAGCCTGAATCTCTCCCAGGAGGCATGCTGTGTCAGTAAGGTGTGTAGCTGCTCCTTCCTCTGCCTTTACCTTGTACACTCTTCCTCATACTGGGGAATCACTTCCTTCATCCTCAGAGGCTACTTCTAGAAACTGCACTGAGAATTAGATGTTCCCCTACAGCTCTGTTTTGGGGAACAGGTAGCAGATATTCTGTTGTTGCTTAATGATTAAAGAAGAGCAGACGGAAATCTTAACAGAGTCTACATTAATTCACTGTTAGGCTGTTTGAGCAGCCTAAAAGCAATTATATCTTTTGGAGAATCATTTTTAAGGTGATTCTGTTTTTCTGCATCAGCAACATGAAGTGGAAATCTGTTCAGTCACTCTAACAAATGTTCATAACTGGTTACATTGGCCTTTAGATGGCATATGTGACCTGAGAGATAGGAACTGGTATCTGACAGTAATCACTGGGAAAGTTTATAGAACTAAATGAAATAATCAGTTTTGTTGTTTTGTATTGTTTTGTGTAAGGCATGCTCTGATGAGGTCTTTTTGCATAACTCCCATTGGAACTAATGGAAGCCATATGCACAGGAGAGAAAAATGGACTCATAAAGATATTTTCCTCATCTTAACACTGTCTTACTTCCTTCTCTAGGCACCTTAACAATGAACATGCATTGGATGACAGGAGCACTGCTCAGTGTCGGGTGCAAATGCAGGTGGTTCAGCAGTTAGAAATACAGGTTTGTTACATCAGTGTATTATCCTAGTACTTATTTACCGTTGGCCTAAACTAAGTTGATACGCTTGCCTTAGTGACTCTAGCTTAAAACCATATGCTTCTTGCATGACATTTGTTGATACTCATGAACAAGTGAGATTTTTTTATTTAAAGATTTTTCACATTATAAATTATGCCATAATTATCTAACATCAAGATTGTCTGCAGTATATTCCTTCAACTGAGACTCTAATGCCATTTATCACGAATGAAAAATGCAGTCCCTGGAGAAAAGACTGGATCCAAGCCATCTTCAATTCTCAAAATGCTGGATCAGGCCCCCACTTCCTTCTTCCCCTTCTGACCTCTCGTGCTTGTCTATGCCATTGTGGAGGATTAAAGAGTAGCAGACCATTTCTCCATCCAAAATGGCTCCCAGGCTGTCAGTGGGCATTTTTCTGCATGCAGAAGGTGTAGTGTCAGACCCACTCAGGGAGGTCCCCAGGGAGTCCCGGGCAGGACAGAAGGACTCCGGTGCCCTGTGTATGCTCTAACCATTAGAGGTCACTGCATGTATGTAATGTGAAT
The DNA here is from genome assembly GCA_013396755.1 of Sclerurus mexicanus. Classification (NCBI taxonomy): domain Eukaryota; kingdom Metazoa; phylum Chordata; class Aves; order Passeriformes; family Furnariidae; genus Sclerurus; species Sclerurus mexicanus. Next base: position 155,423 of record VWZF01005593.1, read on the forward strand.
GCTCCTTTCTGTTTGTGCAAGAAGTGATGAGAACCCCTGGGGTCTCGCAGAGTTCAGACTACACTTACCAGGCTACCAAGGTTGGGCGGGAGCTTCAGGAGTGACCATGCAGGACACTTCGACGACACTGTCCCCTGCTGCCTGTACAGCAGTCATAGTGGGGGCATTTCTCAGCAGTCCTCCCCATCTTGGGACAAGCCAGAGGAGCTCAAGTGATTCAGCATGGGACTGAGATTTTTGTCCCTGTTTCTCGCTGCATGTGGAGAAAGAAGGATAAACACCTTTCACCTTTCTCACCTTTTAGCATATTGTCTCGCTGTTCTCTTTCATGTAAAAATATTTGTTCTTCTTTCAGCCAGGGCAAATTATTTGGGTATTTTTTATTTCAATACTGGAAACCCAAAAAAGTGAGAGGAGTGTACAATAATGTAGTTTATTATCATTTGCCTTAAAATGAAAGATTTTTAAACCTAGGTAAAGCTCCTGTTTCTATTTACAGGATAGTGTTAGCTTATTCTGTTTGTTAGGAATTTGTGTCACAGCAATACCACGTCTCTAAAGTGTCACACGTAATATGCAGCCACATATAATATGAAGAAACCTTCTTCCCACTCCTTGCCTCAAATGTTCTTTAACTGAAGATTCACTGACTAAATTCTATCCAGAATACTGAAAATATCTGCAGTAATATAGTTAGTTTCCTCATGTGAAATTTCTTACAAGTTGTTTTCCTCAGTCCAGTCTCAGTCTTCAGGTGTAAGTCCTCAGCAGGAACTCTCCAGAAAATGGTAATATTAAACACCAAGTGATTCTTATTGCAATTAATGTTCTAATCATGTTGTAGGTATCCAGAGCCAAATCACTAAAATAAATTGCTGAGCATTTCTTCTTGCAACCTAGTTTGTGGGAAAAAAAAAATCAAGCAAATTCTTTTTATAAGATACATTTTCATCTTTTATGTTTTGCTATTTTTATTAACAAGTTACATATTTCAAACACTTCTTCCTCTTTCCTTTTTTTTTCTTTTAATTTGGTAACTTGTTTGAGTCCAAAACTACAAGTATTTACATAACGTATGATCAGAAAATTGTATAAGTTAGGAAAAAGTAGAGATCTGAGTAACGAGTTGTTGTCTAAAGGCAGTGTAAGGGCTGCTTAAGGACTGTTTACCATTTACAAAGGCTAGGCTGTAATCTAACAGTCCAAGTGAAGATTTAGCTTGCAGTGTGACCAATTATGCCATTTTTTGCTTTGTCTGACTGCTAGTGAAGTAGGGTCCATCAGTTGTAATGAGACCCAGTGCAGTGTCGATGCCGACTTGATGGCAGAGTTCAGCATTTCACACTGCCTAGGCTCTGTCACTCTATTGAATTAGATTGATGATGGCAGATTGCAGGGGGCACTAACTGGACCTCAGTGGGAAAGGATGAAGTGTGTAGTCAATCCTGGCAGGCACTGTGCTTTGAGGACCCTTCACCCCTTCACAGCTGTTGGCACTAGTCCATTGCTAACAGTGTCCGCAGGACTTTAAAGAGACACTATGGGCCTTCTAATTTATGGTCTTAGTAACTTGTTACTGTCGAGGCAACTGTGACCTCAATTCTCTTATTGACAAAAAGATGAAGTGCTATTTGTTTTCTCTGACCTTTTAACATATGAAAGGCTATAAAAGTTTTTTGTTTTTTTCTTTCTTTCTTTCTGTGCCCAAAGTTACATTTCCTCTTAGATAAGTTTCTACTGACATAGACTTTTATATGCAGGAATCATTACACCAAGACAAGCTCAATGATAAGATGTATCACTGCAGTGAAATAGCTGTATCAGTCATTTCTAAAATGCTTCTGATCTCACTCTTTCTTAACAGCTTTCTAAAGAACGTGAACGTCTTCAAGCAATGATGACCCACTTGCACATGCGACCCTCGGAGCCCAAGCCATCTCCAAAACCTGTAAGTGCATATTGCTTTATAAACAGTAAATAGGTCTACAAATGTAGCAGGCTAAGAAAATGAACAATTTAGTGACAGTTGGAAAACAATGAGTGTGATAAAAAATACGGCAATAAAATGGAAGTAAAATGCAATATCTTGTCAAATTGTATGTTTCTTTAAAAGTAATGCTATCTTTTACAAAATCTATCCAATCTACACTGTAGGTGACACTAAACAAAGTACACCTATAAGTGTCCAAATCATTGCCTTGAGACTAAAACTGGAGAGAATCTCTTTTTGTGATATATTTACAGATATTAAAAGGAAATCCACTTTGAAAGATTTGAAGTTCAGTGGCAGTAAAAAATAAATATACAATGAATCTAGGTACTTAGGAAATTTCTCAAATTGCTTACAGGAGACACAAATAAACAATTTTTTATTCTTAAACAAATGACTAAAGTTGTTATTTTATGCAGCGAATTGAAACAATTGTAAACATCGGGGGTTTGCTCATTTATTGTCAAGGCTGCAATGTTATGCATCTGTTGTGATCCTTGTGGGGTTGGTACAGGTACTGAAAAGTCACTGTTGCTTCCAGCCACTCCACAGCACTGCTTCAGGCCCCAGTTGTGTGTCCGAATCGGCAGTCAGATCCAAACTCTATTAAACTCAATGTGGTTTCATGTAAGCAAAAGTATTGTCTGATGCAGATCCTGTGTTGTACTGTCAGGTGTCAGGCATTGCAGTACTTAAAATTTACTGTGCTTAGATGCACTGCACTTATGCTAGAAGCTGTGTGAAACATGAAGGATTCATTAATGTTAATCATGATGGTAACTTTTGTACGTACAATATGAAAAGCGTATACCAGTACTTGAAGATAAAGTGCTGGGGTATCGATGAAAATCTGTGGCTATAAAAGTCTAGAAATGCAGGCAAAAGGAACGTAATCTGTTTTAAAGAGCACACTTGCATACCATGCCCAGTTAATATTTACGTAGAAGGACAGCATTCTCTGTCTCTTGTGTTTTCAGCTCCACATACTTCAAAGAAATCTTTGTTTGAGGGCACACTTCATAACCTGATGATGAATGAAAAAAGTGTTAGCATTTCCTTAATCCCTGCCTTTGTGAGAGAAAATTCAGATGCATTATTTTTGCTTTCCTTAGCCTAATTACATTTGAATTTTTTTGTTTAGTTTATCTACTAAGGAAAAACATTTGGAAACTTAAATATTAATATATGTGGCATATATATGAATAAAGTAATCTGAGTGCTTTGTCCATTTCCATGCATTGTGAAGTTTTTCTCTCACTCAGGCTTCTCAAGCAATTAAGGTTAGATACCAAATACTGCTGAACTCTGTGGGAAAAGTGTTTCAGAACACATTTCTACTATTTAATTATTTTAACCCCACATGATCTGTAGTCTATCAAAATTTTGAGAATATTGTTTCTTTAGAGTTTTAAGCCACTGTCTCATTTCAATAAGATTATTTTT
>VWZF01005593.1:166355-186355 GCA_013396755.1 Sclerurus mexicanus
CTGATTTAGATACGGTATGTTTGATTTGCTGGAAGCTAATTGATCTACTGTACTGTTCATTTACAGTTATTTATACATTATTGCACCCTCACATTTTCTTGGTAGGGAAAAGAAGATTTCTTTTATTCAACACCTTTGTGTAGTTATATATAATGTATGCGACTGTGTACCCATGTTAGTTCAGAAAACAAAAAAAAAGTTACGCAGCAAGGGTAGCAGAGGCAGGTGTTGTACAAAGTTTAAAGCTATTTCTGTTAAATTCTTTCAGTGAGATCAGAGCCTTTGTGAGTCACTATGGCCCTGCTGTTGAAGCAAATTTCCATATGGGCCTAATTATTACAAGTCTTTTGCTTTTCTGATGCAAGTAAATCAACGCGTTCTAATGGGTTGAGCCCCTTCATCCCCAACTTCATTTCATTTTTGCTTTCTAAACTCTGGTCTTCTGAGCTGAAATACCAATCCGTTAACACAATGAGCCAGCCAGGATGTCTGCCTGTTTTTTAAACTTTGAAAAATCATTTATTTTCAGAAGCCCAACATTAGTGAAAAACATACCCACCAGCTTAGGCTATGGAGCAGCTCTTAATGCAAGCTTGCAGGTAAAAAATACTAAATTATTCTTTCTTTGCACACACTAATTATGTTCTTATGTATGACATATTTAATTTCTGCTTATACTTTGGTATAGAGTTACTTATCTTTATGTTTTTGTGTACCTGATGATCATTCTAAGTAGTTGGGTTTATCATCCCAAGTATTACCTAGCACTACTGGAAGTACTAGTTCTTATTCATGCTACTTTTGATGTGAAGAAGCAAGAAGGACACCCTGTGGCAAAATCTGGAACACTCAGTTTTGCTGCAAATGTTAGATTGATAGAAGCTTTTGCAAATGCATGTGGATATGCATTAATATTTATCCAAGCTGTCATAAATGATTTCACATCATAGTGTTGGGGAACATGGTGCTCATGGCAAAAACTTTAAAGTTTAATTATAATATATAATTTTTATGCAGAAGAGGCAAATGTCAGGACTTTTTTATTTTGAGGTAAGTTCTGGTCATTTCTTAAAGTATAGCAGCTGCCTGCATTATAAAGGAGCCATACATTGTGTGGAAGGGCAAAGGGGTTAAGTGTAATTCAAAGTCAAAAAAATGATGTAAAACTAGAAAATCCTGTGGATATCAGAACTTAGTTAATAATGGAAAATAATGAAACCTAAGTTAAGAGAAACAGGAAACCAGAAGTAGAAATGCTGTTATATTCAGAATGTGAAAATAATTTGAAATGCACAAAATCCTTCTGACCACCTCTACAACTACTCAAAATCAGCTGCACTGTGTGTACGTATTTCTAAATGTTCATACATGTATGAGTGCTTTGTATATGTATGGAGTAATAATTTTGTTTTTACTCTTCCTTTTGGTAGGCTGCACTGGCAGAGAGTAGTTTACCATTGCTTAGTAACCCAGGACTGATAAATAACGCATCCAGTGGCTTACTGCAGGCAGTCCACGAAGATCTCAATGGTTCGCTGGATCACATTGACAGTAATGGAAATAGCAGCCCAGGCTGCTCTCCTCAGCCTCACATGTAAGTCCAGTTAGCTTCTTTTCAAGAAAAATTGCCTTAGTCTAAGACACAATATTACTCAAAAGTGCTTTGAAAGATGGTAAGTGAAACATCTGGAGCTATATATTTGAAACTAAACATTTAAAACTAAACATTTAAATAGATGTGTCTTAATTTACTTTGTAGTAAGATTGGGGTAAGCTATTTTTATTTTTTTTTGCTTTTTTCTTTTTAAACCTCGTCAGCTTGCTTGCAAGCGTTGAACATTATGTGGTCATTTTCACAGCCTGGTTTGTAAGGTGTAGTCAGAATGTTCACACTAGAATTACTTGTAATTTTAACTGAGTCTCTAAACCATTTATGAACTGTAGTAGAGATATTGCCCATTTATATAAACCGTAAAATGCAAACTTTAACTGTTGCCCACAGTTTACATAGAAGCCAGTAAAGTGTAACTTTTTGCCTGTCATATAAATCAGTGTAATTACATATTCAAGTTTAATTACTGGTGCGTCTGTATTGGCAAGGTTTATATGTTATATTTTATGCAAGACTACGATTCCTATTAATATTTAGCAGCTAACTATATCATTAATTACTCTAAAATCTTTCCCCTACCATCTTTTTAATGGAGCTGAGAGAGTGGAAGTATTAAAAATTGATGTATTGTGGATTTCAGAAATGTGTCTGAAGCTTTAGAAATGCCTGGCCTTAATCAGTGGTGTCAAACATGGCAGTTTCTTGTTTACTAAATAGTAAAACATGTATCTTGGAGGTATTGTTTCCCAGGTTATTTATATAATAATTAGCAGTGTGATATCTAAGCAGACTTAGTTTTAAGTTTACTGCAGAATGATTTTTAATAAGTATCTACAATTATGGTATCCCTTTTTTTAATGTTTAAAAAAGCTGATCTCATTTAGCTTTTTTCATTCCATTTTCTCTTTCACATTTTAAATGCTCATTTTAATTTCTAGAGTGGGATATTTAGCAGTAACAGTAATTTAGACCAGACTCCCTGTTTACTTATGCTCCGGTATGTGAAAAATCCATTTTGATCTGACCTTTTTTTGGGGGGAAGTATTTTACCAATTTTTTTTTCTTTTGTTTGGCATGTTAATACATCTGTGATCACACAGAAATGTTTATTGTCATGCATTTAATTGTTTTATTGTACATTTATTCTACTTGCCTTTGAAAATAATACACTGTGAACATTCATGTATTTTATCAGGTTCCAAACCATTACTTTTTCAAAATGGAAAAATTTGTCTTTTGGAAGTGTCTTTAGATGTATTAAATAATACAAAAGAAGTAATAAAACTTGAAGTAGAAAGAACGTGAATATATGCTCCTGAGAGTAACACTACTCTAAAACAAGTAAAGTGAGCAATCAGACAAAAGTTTTTATATCCCATGCTTTATGCTATCAACCATGCAGTGGGTAGCTTGAGGCCTTTTACTTTTAGCAGTTCTCCTGAGTATGCTAATGCTCTCTTCCTGTATAAAATGCCAAGACAATAAAACTTTAAAGAGCAAACAAGAGTTAGATCATGTGTGTTAAAAACAGCTACTTTACAGAAAAGAATGACACTTGCTATTAAAGTTGTTTTATAAGTGTTTGGCAGATCTGTTTACATATCCTATGTACTGTCTGCCATTCTGCTGGATAAACTGAGGTATCTGTGCATGTGATTATGTAGATATGACTACATATATAGATGCGTTTATAGCTAAAATACTGCATATTGTAGCAATTCTTGCCTATAAAAAAGGCAAATACCTTGAGTTACACCCTAACTCAAGATTCAGCCTTCCTCTTTCATTTTTATAATATGCCATTTGTCAAAATATGCAGTTTTGGGACTTGCTGTGGTGACTCTTTGAAACTTGTGAGGGTGTGTTGCTAAGTTCTTGATAGATTGAAGCAACAGAATGTAAATGCCCTGAGATACCCCTGGAAAAAGAGCCTATGCTCATTCATCCCTTGCACCAAACAGTGCAAGATCATGGAGCTTCTGGGAGACCATGAGCTGCTAGGCAAAAGGTACAGGCTGTGACTAGATACCTGCTCACTTGTGACATTTTTGCCTTTTCTTTGCTCAGGGAAAAACAGAATGAATGCAATCTGCAAGGAAAAGTCAGGAAAGGGAGAGGTTTGTGGGGGAGGCAGAGGACCAAGGAATTAAAGGAAGCCTTTTTCTTGCCTGCATGACCGCATTGGTCAGGACTCCTCAATTTTGTTAAAGAGCATTACTTAGGAAAATGAGAAAATAATATAGGGAAAGCAAGATGGAGGTAAAATAACAGAGGAATATGGGAAACAATGAAGACACAATTTTTACATTACCTACATAGACTACATAATCTCATTTTTAAAACATGAAAAATAGTTAATAAACTAGTTAAAAAAAAGGATTTTATTGACACAAACACCAGCTTGCTTTTAGTCTCCTGAGAAGGTTTACCCAGGAAGTCTGGGTGTTTCTCCCCTAGAGAAATGTTCTGTTAATCTCTGAGTCAATTAAAGCTCCATCTCCTGACTCCCAGGAAAGTGTACTAGCCATGAAACCAGGTATATGCTGAGCTATGATGTTGCCTGCCATGTTCTATCTGGCACACAGCTAGGAACAATGGAGCATGGTGTTAGGGAAAGAGCCAAGAGGTTGTGCACAGCTCAGAGATCAGAGCATTCATCTGGGAAGGTGCAGAGTTTGGATTCTAGACAAGCTTTCAAGGGGAGATATTTGTTTAGTATTAGAGCATCAGCAGGAAATGTGAAAAGACTCCCAGTGACAGTGTCAAAGCCAAGCATCTCAGTTAGGTATTTGGTTGTTAAAATCATACTGAACATCGTTTCATAAGATAAATATACAATAGCAAAACTTTCTTGTTTTGGGATGTTTATACTGATGTTTTTAGCATAAATGCATCTTTTTATAAACATAATGAATATTGTGTGTGTGTGCAGAAGTCAGTATTTCCATTCTTGAGCATGGGAACATTTATCAGATACATTGATTTCTGTTATTGTGGTACCTTAGCCACTGAGTATCAGAAAGTGGGGAAATTATTCCAGTCATTGGATATGAACCTGGTACTTCACATCTGGTTTTTGAAACAGAGTAGTAAGAGCAGTTAAGCCATCAACTTACCCATCTGTGACCAGGTATCTTAACATGGGTGGGCGAATCAACTTACTTACACAATAGTCTCTTGTTCATTGACTAGAGAAAGACAGTAGGTCTATAACTTCAAGTAACTGTATCACATTTAAGTGCTTGTTAAGTGCAGCGAGTCCCAGCCAGAGTATTTAGGGCACTTTAAAAGCTTTAAAATTTTGGCCTCGGGTAATGAAATATAATCTGCTCCATTTCTTATGCTTTTTGAACACTTAAAAATACTGCAGTAAGTTGTAGTTATCAGGATAACCATGGCCTGGTAGTTGGGGTAACTCTTGTATTAATAATTACAGAAAGCATATGAAATTTCATGCTGTGTGCCTTCCAGTTTCCCTTCTCTGTCTGATGAAAGATGGTAATTCCATGATCCAGTATGCAGCATATCACTAGTGGGATCTTAAATCCTAGATTTACTTTCTGTGTTTCAACGGTATCAAATCCAAGTTCTGTGTTTGACTGGTCTTCAAATCTGATTCCTGGCGTGAAGTCACTGAATGCATCCTTGACATAAATCTTCACCCAGAAAATATGTTACTTATTGTGGGCGTATATGTTCTGTGTCAGACAATTCTTCCTTCATTTTTTCAACGTGGACTAGTTCTCCAAAATTATTGTGAGTTATAGCTGATAAGCAACACGTTTCGAAGTGACAAACACAACTGAAGGTATTTTATATACAAAAATTCATTATGTATGTAGAACTAGGTACTGCTAATCATGCATTACAATTGTACATGGATGTAGTTGGAAGTTCTACAATACACACCTTTGGAATATAAATACAGACTGAAAAAAAAGAAACCACACTAGCATCCAAGCAATACAATTAAAACTGCATGGTTGTGGAAAACTTTGGAAAAACTATATTGTTCTTGAGGAAACAGTAACATTGGATTAGACATGGAATGATACTTCAGTAACAATAATGACAGTTCGTGCATTAGTGATAATGCAGCTTTTTTAACTGCTATGTCATAGACAGCATACTGCTGAAGAATTTTGGAGGGATTTGAAAGTCAGTTCTTTCAGAACTAATAAATTTGACTCTTAAATTAACATCAGGATCATATTGAAATCAACTTTTTGGTATTACTTTTCCTGTCCCTATTATATGTTCAAGAATTCTCACTCTTGGGGGTGGCATATAAGGGATGGAAACCAAGTTCAGTTGTTATACTGGTGTTTGTCTCTGCATTTGTACTAGACTGATCACACTTAAGTGATGATTGCAACTGGCACAGACCCAGGTGTCTCATCACCAGAACACTTAGCATATCATTTGTCCACATGGTCATGGCAAGTACATCATGCAAAATGCCATTTTACTTCATTGTATAAACTTGTGGGTAAAAGGTACCATTTTAATCTGCAGAGGTCTCAGTAGCAGTTGAGGAAACAAAGAAATTGGTCAGGAGAAAACAAGGAAAATTGTAGACTGAGAAGATGTAGTCTTGCCATAGGAAACAATTGGGTGATTATACCAGTCTGTTAAAACTCACTGCAGCTCACTGAATCAGAAGTGTGAGGAGTTAGCAAAGGAGAAGGAAAGCAGATGTCCCTTTGATGAGGTTTTGTGAAAGGAGGTTGTCACCATGGTTTTCTTCCTGCTCACTCTGTGAGAACATAGACTGAGGACAATGCAACTAATCTCATATTCTCAGTTGATTTACCTGAATAATCTGGTTCCTAGTGGCAAATCCGGAATCCTGGAGTTAATAATGTCATTCTGATTTATAGAATTTTAATTGTACATAGCTTTTAAAAAAATACAGTGAAAACAGGAAATAATTTTTTTAGAATCACTTCTTAAAAAATGAATTCATATATCCTCATCTCCTCTATGACTCTTTGTGTTCAGCTCTTGTAATGCTCTACTCTCTTAAGATGGGAATTGTCTGAAGCTGAATGTCAAGATGCACATATATATCTCATGATCTTTAAATCTGTTTCTAGAAAATGTTATGTTAGGTTGTTATGAGAAAGAATAACTTTTGTCCAAATGAACAAGAGTAAGAGCCAATCTGAAAAAAAAAATATCCAGTGTAGTCCTTCGTCTTCAATTTTTTGTGGAAAAAGTGAGTTCCAGCCATCTGTGGTTTCAGTCACCTTTCCTTTGTATTCTGCTGTCGTTCCCAACCCTACTCCTTTACCTTTTCTCACTCTTGCCCTGACTGGATCATTTCTCTCTGCAGTTCTATCTGCATAATCATCAAACTTGTTATTTTTTTCAAACTTTTTTATCTTTAAATTTTATTCCCAGAGGCAAATATGATTATTCTGCTCTAAGATCATTTACTTTTGAGGTGCTTCAGTTTGAAAGCATTCCATTGTCAGGTCGTTCCCATATCTGATTATTCCAGTCCCCCACTGTTAAGCTTTCACACCACTTACAGTAGGTTACCTATCATTGCAGTTTTAATCCCTTTCATTCCCTTGTTTCTTTAACTTCATAATGTTCCAATTCCCTGTCTTTCCTTCTTTCCTTTTTTTTTTTTTGTTATCATTTCATTGTCCCATTTCATGATCTCTTTGCATTTACCTTGGAGGCTTGTTCTGTTCTAGGGGACCGCTATGATCCAAGTCTCTTGTTCATTGTATAAAACTTGACATAGCGTATAAGAAAATAAACTCTCAAAACACATCAATTAACAGGGATGTAACAAGCATTATTAAATAGGTGAGAAGCATGTAATTGAGTAGATGAGTAGCAATTGCAGTATTTCTGGGTATCCTTGTTCATCAAAACTGTTTCACCTAATCACATGATATTTTAATGCCTGTATAATTTAATTTCACACATTTTTATTCAGAAATCTAACATAAGGAAGATAATGGGCAAAAAGACTTTGTGACAACAATTGACTTTTATTTTTATATGGAAAGAGGAACAGCTAGGAAATGGGATCTTAAAGGTTATAGCTTTTGTCTGAGCATATTCCCATTGAAAGAAGTTCTATTGTGATAATACACAGTGAAAAAATTTTGGCTTTCATACAGAGCCATTCATGCGTGGACACCAATGGACAAATAAGCAATTATATTTTGATTAATAATATTTTTCACCACTGACATAGCTTTTCACTTGAATATTTTCCTAAATATTTATATTGGCCTTTTTTTAATTTTATTTTATTTTATTTTACATTACTCTAGTTTTCAGTCCATTTGTCCTCTACATTTTGCTTCTGTTCATCAGGTTTTTTTCCAACACTGATGGTCCAGTCCTTTATAATTTCCTCTTTAGCTTCTTAATTGTTACATGTCTTACTTTTGATCAGAAGTTGCCATTTCTTTTTTGCATTATTCCAGCCCCAATTGTTGCACTGCTAGAGTACATTCCCAATGCTCTTAACAAAAAGATCGCTCCAGAGATACAGTGCCTTCAACTGAAAAGAGTCAGATCCCCATAGCACGGCGTGTAGAAGTTGGTAGGTTCCTGTGGGGTTTTACAGACTCTTTTTGGAATCTTTCTTGCTGAAAACTTTGTGATACTGCTGTCATGAATTCTCAGTGTATGGACAAGATACTTACGCTTTTCACATAAAAGGTCTCTATAAGAAAAATCAGCATCTTAAATATTGTTGCTGATGTTTAAAAATGTGTTTGAAGTTGCATGACTAAATCTCTCTGCAATGTCGTTGTGTAACTTAAAAGTAGTTCATAAGAGATTCCTGTCTTTGTACAATGCAACACTGAGATGACAGTGCCATTAACAGTGTATTTCTAAAACTGCACAGTTACAAATTTTATCCGCACTTGATGATTGCATTTGGTTTTTTAGGAACTGTAATATAAGTCAAAACTTTTTAAAGTGAACTTTCTAGATTTTTTTTTTCTAAATACACATGTCTACAGTGTGTCTTTACATTTACTTTTAATGTAAAACGCCAAATAAAAACATACAATTATGCCCAATTGGTAATGCTTATACCAGTAGTTTAAATTATGATCCATAAATCCAAGCATTTATTGAAAAACTTAGGAAATAATGCTGAGAAAATTTTATTTGACTATTGCTTCGTCTTTGCTTAGACTTTTCATAGAAAACTAGTCACTTTACAGATTTTAAAAGACTGAAAATTCCAAGGCACTTTTTTTTTTTAAGGACTTTATAGAAGGACTTCATCTCCATGTGAAACCCAATATGTAGGCTACATGAAAGTTACCAAATCTCAAGATGACTAAAGACATGATTATACTTGGTAAAGTCCATATACAGAAAAATCATTCACAATCTTCTGGCAAAGTGCAGTTGCATTTAACAGCAGCCTTTGATTTAGAATGGTGCTGTGAATGCATATGTGTAGCATGGACCCTGATGTAGTTTCTGTTAGGGATATAACTGCAGATGTTCTGGTGGTTTGCTCCAACTAAGCAACAATCCAGTAGTCTCCCTCCTTTACCTAGACTTTATGAAGTTCATTTGCTCCACTGTACCTTTAGTAAAGCTTTAATGACATTGCAGAATCTTCATATGATCATGGTGACTCACTAAGGCTTTTCAGAGACTTCCTTAAGCATCTGATTGAGATGGATAAGGGGATGTGTTTATTTCATGCTGTATTATACTGTCATAATAGTAGTCTGGGTAATTAGGGACTTCCCTCTAACTTGGTTTTTATTTTTCTTCGTGTTTCCCCTCCTTTTCTTCATTCCTTGCACATTTGGCATTATCAGACATCGTAGCCAAAAAAGTGTTCTGAGCTTTTATCTCCTCTTGTTCTCTTGACACTGTCTCTCACAGTGTCCTTCTGGGCAAAATATGCAGCACGCAGCTGAATAACTGTGTTGTGTGATGGGTGAGCAGCTAGCTCACAGATCAAGCACAGAAGGTAGTGGTGAATGGGGGAACATTAGACTGGTGATCTGTCAGCAGTGGGGTTCTGAAGGGCTCCATCCTCATCCCAGTTCTCTTCAGCATCTTCATTGATGTCTTGGATACAGGACTAGAAGGAACACTATGTAAGTGTGCTGCTGACACTAAGTTGGAAGGAGTTGATGAATCTCAGGAGAGAAGAGAGGCCCTGCAGAAAGATCTGGACAAATTAGAATGTTGGGCAATCATCAGCTGTATGAAGCTGAACAAGGGCAAAGTGCTGGACTCTGCACTTGAGATGGGGCAACCCTGGTTTTGTTTAGGGAATGAAAAACTGGACAGCAGTGCTGTGGAAAGGGACATGGGGGTCCTGGTAGATGCCAAATTGAATATGAGTCAGCAGTGCCCTGGCAGCCAGGAGGGCCAACCGTGTCCTGGGGAACGTCAGCCAAAGCATCGCCAGCCAGTCGAGGGAGGGGATTGTCCGCTCTGCTCTGCACTGGGGCGGCCTCTCCTTGAATATTGTGGGCAGTTTTGGGCACTGGAATATAAGAAAGACATTGAGTTATTAGAGGACGTCCGAAGGAGTGCCACGAGAATTCTGAGGGGTCTGGAGGGGAAGCCATATGAGGAGTGGCTGAAGTCGCCTGGAAAAGAGGAAACTGAGAGCAGACCTCATCGTGGTCTTCAACATCCTCAAGAGGGGAAGCAGAGGGGCAGGTACAGATCTCTTCACTCTCATGACCAGTGATAGGACTTGAAGAAACAGCATAAAGCTGAGTCAGGTAAGGTTTAAATTAGATATTAGAAAAAGGTTTTTCACCCAGAGAGTGGTTGGGCACTGGAACAGGCTCACCAGGGAAGTGATCACAACACCAAGCCTGAGCTCACGAAGTGTTTGAAAGAGACTCTTGGGCACAGAATGTGACTCTTGGGGATGGTCCTGTGCAGGGCTATGAGTTGGATTCTGTGATTCTGATGGGTCCTTTCCAACTTAGCATATTCTGTGATTGTATGATCAAGTCCTAGCTTTTAAACACTGAAAAATAAAAGATGAATGTTCCAAGAAACTTAGCATATGGAAAAGCAATACTTTGGTAGCATCCTGATGAAAATTTTGAAACCTACCCATCAAGCATACCAATCAATCCATATTTTCAGTGAACTCCTCCAGAAGAAAAAGTGTCCCATGCCTAGGCGTAAGTGTAATGCTATTTAATCCTTGCTGCTGCATTATAACAAAATGTTTAGGTGTCACTGTGCAGAAATGTTGATTGTTAGCTTGTAAAAGTTCACAAAAGTATGCTGGAATTTTTAGTCAAAAGATACTTTTTATCAGCCTTTTTGTCCCATACTATCTATCTGATCAACTATATGTTTCCCAAGAGTTTTATTGATGTAAAAGTTTTGAACAAAAATAGAAAATTTTATACACCATGTGTTTATATTAAAATATCCAAAACTCACGCATAACACAGACCAAATTCTCCCTCAGCTTTCCGTGGGTCATTGAATAGCTTTCCAGATTTTACATAGAGAATATTTGTCTGCTCTAACCCACAAATAACACTGAGATGCTTAGTTGTTATTTCTGAATTTCTGTGTAACTTGGTACAGTTTTTAAAACTTCCCGACCATTAGACACTACACAGCACAGCAGATCCACAACCTCTCGTCTTGAACTTTGTTGTTTCTGGGCTTGCTCTTTTTCTGTGGTTCTTCAACAACACCAAAAATATTCACTCAAATCTCCAGTACTTTGTCATTTTCCTTTGAATTTTTGACTTAAAAACTTCTGTGCTCTTTCTCCCTAATCCTTTTCTTTGTTTAGCATGTTAACTTTCGACGTTTGAACTAGATGCAGTTGACGGTTTGAAAGACTTTAGAGGCCTGTGCCCTAAGCTAATTTCTAGTCAAGTTTCTACTTTTTTGTGGTTGTATCAAAGAGAAAATACATTTATTTAGACACCAAAGGGACCGAGCCAATGTCAAGGATGGGAATTTAGTAAGAGTTGCTAAAATCAGAAAATCTATGTTAATATCATCTTCTTAATCAGAACTTGATTCTTAAAAATTTTGATCATGTAAGAATGGCTAATTGTAGGTGAGTTTTATGCCTCTTTTGATATTTAAAGAAAGTGTATTCTTAATATGCCAGGTTTTTAGAAAGATAATTTCTTTATCTGTGTTCAAAATTTCATCTCTTTAGTAAGTATTAACATTTGTAGCAAACAGGATATCCCTATGTATAGTCTGGGCTTTTTCCTGTCAAGTTCAAAAAAATAACAAAAAGAAAGAGAACCTCAAACAATAGACAAAACAACAAGGCCAGTTCAATTTAATTATCAGTTTCATAACATAAACCAAAAAACCTGTATGTTTTCATTGCCCATTTTTAATCAAGATTTTTTTTTTTTGCTCAAAGGGAAATGAAATTGTCAAAATTGTCAAATTAAATCTCTCAATTTATACTCTGTACAACACTCATTCCTTTTTATAAAGCTAAGTGGAAGAGGAGAACGTATTTGGTTGTTGAGGGTTTTTTATTATTTTCAACATTTTTTCAACTCAGCCTCCTTACCGTAAACCTGAAATTCTTCAAAAACCTGTTTTGCATATTTTTCTTTTCATTTTGATATGCCAACAGTGTCCATTTTCAGACTTTTCTTTGAACATACAGTTGGTATTTGGATGTGCTTGGGCAGGGCCAAACTGATAGAGCAGAAAGCACCAAACACTATCTCGAGTCACTTCGGAATCAAATGTATTGATACGTTTTGTAGACAAGTTGCATAAAGTCATCCCTGAGTTGGGATGTGTCTGATCTATAGAAACAAAAAGTAGAGGTTTGCTCCTAGTCTCCATGAATTAGTGGCTGTCTGGCTTCTGCAGTATGAAGGTCAATATGTTTTAAACATTTTTCCTGTAGCCTAATGGTAGATGGCATCTTGGATTGTTGAATACTTAATATTTTCAATAAGATTTAAATATATAGTATTTTTAAAAAACACAGCTCATTAACTATGTAACTTACAGAGGATTCTAGAACCTTCTTTTGCAGTAGCACTATACCTCTATTTTTACAATAAGTAAGTAGTGTGATAACTGTAATGATAAAATTATCATAAATAAGCCATATTAAATTGGGTGACCCTGAAGTATGGGTAAGGTGAAGGTGAGCACTTGCTTTTTTCCTGTATTTTGTTTGTTTTCCTATTCCTATTTTATCACTTTTTTTCTGCAAGCCCCTACTCCTCTTGTGTTGACTTCAGTGGCAGCTATATTAAATCCATTTAAAGTATTCCTACAATTTTTATTGTTTCCTCCTACAGGTATGTTTACCATGCCATAGGTCACTTCTATTGTTGTTTCCTGGATACTCCTATATCATTTTTGAGATGAGTGACTAATAACTAAAAGGTAGCCAAGTACATTGAATATACAAGTTGAGGGGAGGGCCTACGTATAAATACATAAACATGGTCACGTTACTGTCACTGTCATTCTCTCCTAGCTAGTCTGACATACTGCAGTTTGACTTCTTAAGCAGAGGCACCATTGAAGGATTCGTAATAATATATTTCCCAAGTGGTTACAGTAGATAGATGAATATGGGTAGTTTATTTTCTTTTTTTTATTTGTCAACAGTAAATTGATTTGCCATGGATTGTCAGCTTTGGGGTTTTTTCACAGTTAATTTTACATATAGCTAATCTAAATATATTGTGTTGTCTCTGTTTATATCTTCGGGGGAATTCATAATTATATTCAAAATAGAAGCCAAATGTACACAGGTGAAATCATGGCTCTAATGAAGTCAAGGGGATTTTTGCCATTGACTTAAGTTAGATATGAATTTCATCCCAGGAAACTATTTGTCTTCATGTCGTTGGCTTTCTTGTTCTGCCTTCAGTCACTTCTAATCACTCCTAATCTCCATTTGATATTTCTTATGATTACTTACAGTCCCATTTCTCAATTTTAGTTCATTAAAATATTTTTTTTCCTAAATAAGACAAGGAGTTCTCCCAGATCTGAAATCTTTTTATTAGATCTTTGAAAATTTGTACAGGCTTAGCAGTCTACAACATTAGCAAACATTTTATCCATGCAAATATAAGCAAGAAATATTTTTTCAGTTGTGTCAGGACTAATTGGATATGCCCTACTAACCAATAAATTTGTGGGGTTTTTACAAAGGTTCGGGTTTTCTTTTTCCTGCTAATATAAGTGTAATGTCTTAATACTTTCTACCATCTGTATCCCCCTAAAACATGAAAGGTACAGATAAAATCTCAGTACTTTTGTACTTCCTTTCTAGACACCCTGTGTAGTTTGTGGCGTATTCTTCTATTTAAAAGAGCTCTGTGTGTTCATTCAGATTTTCAGAGAACAATGAGTATCTTCCTGCTGTCCCACTCACTTCTGATATTAGAGATACATAGGTGCTCATACACATATACAGAGTAGCTTTCCTCTGCCACATTCTTGCTCGATCTTCACATCCAGTTATTAACTGTTCTCGACTTCTTACTCTGGTCTTGCATTTGCAATACCTGGGTATTCTGTGATTTCTCTAGGGACATAAGCATACGCTGGGACCTATCCTGGTTAACATGTTGCCAAGGCAGTTGTATAGTCTATGTCCTTGGAGGTTTTCCAAACCTGACTGGATAAAATCCTGAGCAACCTGGTGTGACCTTCTAACTGTGCCTTCTTTAGGAAGCAGGTTCATCTAGAGGTCTTTTGAGGCCCCTCTGAGCTGAATTATCCAGTGATCCTAGAGTATGGTTTCTTAAAAAAAGAACCATGAGAGACTGAGCAGAAGCAACCTAGCACATTAGCAACCAAGCTTAAGCTCTGGATTTTGTTTTACACATACCAGTAAAGTCATATCAGGTGCTCACAGAAGGGATGGATCTTACAAATAGCAATACCTGAGTTTACGTCTTTTAAATGTATCACAAAAGAGAAGGTGTGTTTGCAAGACCAGTTTTGTGCAGTTGGTAATGAGCGGGTTTGTGGTTGTTATATTTTTTCCTTCCACCCTGAGGGACTCATCTCCCTTTTATCCTAGAGTAATTGAAGGGAAGGCATGAAGAACACTAGCTTCTTCTAAACTAACTAATGACATTTTATCAACAGATATTATAAATAGTAAAGCAAGTCTAGTTTAGAGGTTGTAAAAGCAATAATAGACTTACACAAACTCATTTGTACCTGCTCCTACACCTTACTTGATGTGCCAGAGGCATTTTGTGACCATTGATCATTAATTCCATCTTATGCCTTCTCCTCTAGCGATGAACTAAAGAAGACAAACTTTAGTGGCCTAATTAGTTATTCCTGTGCACTTTTATCTCCTGTCAGTATCTTCACTGGTGCCTGCCAGCTAGCGCTGTTGCCTCTTGCTTTCCATCGTCAAGTCAGTGCAGCACCCAACTCTGCTATGGTAGACTTTAAATCCTTGGTGATAGATAAGATGATAGATATGAAAATAAGTATATTTAAAAGGTATTTTTTGTGCTTCGGTGTTGTGTTTGAGAGAAGATAAGGTTGTTATTTTCATTTTTTTTTCTCAAAATGGCTCTTGGAGGGGCCAGAGTGGAAAGGTGTAATTTGAAAAGTGGCAGCTTGACATGTCCATAAACAACGCCCACTGAGTAGCAGTGTTTCTACAGGAATTTTGTTTCCAGTCTTCTTCTACCAGAATGTCATAGCTTTGCTCTCTCCTTAGTGAAATGAGGTAGCACAGCCTCAGCTGCCTGACAAGGATATGTGACACGGCCTTCCTCCTCTTCTTCTTTGAAGCCAGAGGTTTGCTTGTAGGCATTATTTTATCTAAAACTTATGCCACTTCTTCAGCATTTCATTGTATGTGATAAATACATGGAGGAAGTGTTTCCTGATCTTCAAGGAGAAATAATAATGGATTCTGGGACAGTTGTAGCATTACTGAATTTGTATTTAATTACTTGTCTAATACTCTTTCTTCCCTTTCTCAGTATTTGGATTAGTATCTCCCTAAGTGGCTATACATATTCACGTCAATAAACAGTTCACTTCTACTTAAGAAAAATAATAAACTTTTTACAATAGCGTGAAATTGTAGAAAGACAAAGTAATAGAATTAGATAACATGAAATTACTATAGGATTTGAGGATTTGTCTCCATTTGCCTACCAACGCATAAATATAAAAATTCTACATCTGAAATAGTGGAATGAAAAAGGGAGCTTTGCTTTTTTAACTGCTGTAGGACTTTGTACCGCAAAATGTGATACAGCTCTTCATGAGAAAATACAAGGTCTATTAGGGAAAAAAAGTCAGACAGCAATAGAAGTTGTACATAATATATTTCAGCAAGTTAAACTTGGAAAATACTTGATGACACAGAGAAGTCTTTAGAAAGCCAAGATGCTTCACATAAAAATAAATATTTAAAATGTTCTTCAAATACAAAAATATGGAAACATATAGAAAGAATTCGATTAGCCACAGTATTCTTTGTGCTTAGGAGCTCACCTTGTTGACGTGGAGACAAATATTTTCAAACCTCCACAGTTTGGAAGATTCTGTAGCTGTGGATCTGCATATACATGGAATACTCTTAATTACTTTAACTTGCAAACATAATCTTAAAAGAAAATCAATATAGGTTGCCATACCACATACGGCTTAGAAATTATTAAGTCCCAAAGACTCCCATAGGAAAACTTTCTTCATCTGAGTTTTAGAAAATTCATCATCTATATACACTTCTACATGAAGTCACTAGAAAAGCTACTGAGTCAATAGTATCAAAATTAAAGTCTCATAGAAAATAAGCTTGGGAGGGACTTCAATACATGATCTCATTTGTTACCCTTTGTGCCACTGAATGCCACAGTAAAAAACTCCCTAGTGTTACTAGGTGGCTAAGTCACCATAACAATACAAAATACTTTCAGCTGCAACCCAGCAAAAAGATGATCCTTTCATGATTTTAGACTGATTATTGCAACCCCTGAGTGGAATAAAAATGCACCGAAAGACCTTAAAAGAATTACATGATTTGTTGCAAACCATACATTTGGCTACAAAGATCACAGTAAGCACATTGACTTAGGCAGCTTCTCTCACCCAGTGTCTACCACCTCTTCGATACAAAGCCAAATCATTACATTAACTTAACTGCATGAGAGACTCAGTTTCTTTGTCATGATGTACCATACCACTTTTTCTTAAAATTATTTTACCAGAACATTAAGTGAATGTAGGCAACGTTGTTTAGAGGACTCAGACAGGAACTGTGGAATTTGTTCCTCTGGGAATCCTGAGGGGCTGAGTCCTGGAACTTTCCTAGCTGCTTTCAAAATTAAACACTGAACCTCTTGCAATTTTTTTTTTTCTTTTTCACATATACATATGAGAGATGAACTATTTTTTTTCCTTCTATAAAATTGCATGAAAAATATACAGGGAAACTTAAATTGTTAAATCTCTTGTTTGGAAGAAGGGAAGGATTGGTGTAGTAACTCAATGCTGATGGTTATAAAAGGCATTGTCTGGCCTTTCATGTTTTTCCAAAGTAAAGTTGCATTTTCTATGCAAAGCATGGAATGAGCATTATTTCTACTAACCAAAACTAAACCTTGTTTATTGTAATTATTTATATTTTGTTGTCCTGTGTTCTCAGTGGTGTTTTGTTGGATTCGGTATCCCCTTACATTAAAGCTGATGTGACATGAATCCACCGTAGAAAACATGCTATTCATAATTGAGAATATTGTATCAAGTATATTTTCTCCTTGTTGACAGCAACTCAACTCAATTTAATTAAGAAATCATGTACTTGGTTATAGGATCTGGTTGTTTTCTTGTCAGCCACAGCATACATTCTAATGTTTAAAAGTTGAATGTAACACTTGTTGCTGTTGTCTAGATTTTGGCAGGATTTTAGTAGCTATTTTATTAAAAATATTTTCTCAAGGCAGGATCAGGCATGTGCAAAACTCAGAAGACAAGTTCACCTTGTATCAGATGAGTTATTGGAGCCTTTGAGAATTTGGCTTTCTCCCTAAATATTTGGAACTTACTTTATATACATTCCTTCCTAGTATATATTTATCTCTCAGCTTCCTGTCCTGTTATCTTTCTTTTTCCTTTGAAGCCTCAAAGCTCGTCTCCAACAGCCTACAGTCTTCATAAGGCCTCTCTAAGTGTCCTGCAAATGTTACCTGTGTCCTGGAAGTTGTTTCAGTTAAATGCTACAAATGATTTCTTTACGGATACAGTATGCAGTTGCAGGAGTGAGAGAAAAATCTTCATCTAAAGCTGTAAAGCCTGTGGAAGAGTGAATGCTTGAGGCAGACAGAGAGAGGAATTTCATGTTCTGTGATCTATGAGCAAAGAAGAAGTAATGTATGGAGATGAGCAGGCAGATCTGCAAGATATTAGAATCCTTTTCTTATATTAAAAACATCTCTCACAGAGAGTATTATTTTGGAAGTGCTGCGGTACAAGGAAAGTCTTCTTTATAGTTGTAGATCCATCAATTGTAAAGAAGGCTGTCCGTGGAAATGAAGATGTTCATTTGTTTATATCTTTACCGAAAAGTTCTTTGACATAATTTAGCTTAGCTGTATTTTATTTTTTGTTTCTGCTGCATTGCAGCATTGCTCCCTTGTGACACTGCATTGTCAGTCCTGAGCTCA
This sequence comes from Sclerurus mexicanus, assembly GCA_013396755.1. Taxonomy (NCBI): domain Eukaryota; kingdom Metazoa; phylum Chordata; class Aves; order Passeriformes; family Furnariidae; genus Sclerurus; species Sclerurus mexicanus. Next base: position 184,623 of record VWZF01005593.1, read on the forward strand.
GGTGGAGGTGTAATTTGCCAGCAGTGATTGAAAGGAAACGGGCATTTTGATGAGGATGTTTGGACATGATGTCATAATTGTACTCACTAAGAGATGTCTTCATCATCCCTTTATTACACCAAAGAGTTAGAAGTGACTGACCTTACTTCTCACAGATGTGTGTCTAACCCCAAGGACAATTTGGGAAAGGCCCACAAGGATGGGCACTCCAAGACTCCTCAAGCAACCTGATCCAGTGCTTCACTGTCTGTACTAATTTTTTTACCTTTTAAAAGGTAAAAACTCCAGCATCTGACTTGTTGCTTTTTCTATAACCTATGACATCCTTTTTTCAGTCTTTCATCATGTAACAATTTTTTCTAAACCTTTAGAGGGATTTTCTCAAGTTGCCATTGGTTTGAAATCTCATCTTCACCAATGCACTTGCATTACCTCCCAATTTGTTGACACCTGTGAAGTTAATAACCATGCTTTCTATTCTATCTTCTTTGTCATTAATAAAAAATACTGACTAGTTCTGAACCCAGAAACCATAATAAACTTTGTTAAAATACAGATTCCAGTTATATAGAAGATAAGAAAGTTTTGATCAGAAGTCAGAACTAGGCTGTGTCATGCTGTTAGGATTTGAGTAGCATAGTTATTAATAAGAAGTCATGGAATATATAAATATTTATTCAGAATTTATGTTTAAGTACTCAGCTCTTCACATGGGAGTTTTTTCTTAGCACACTGCTCCCATTGTATAACAAAATAGTAGTGCAGAATTTTGCAAATTAACACATTTGAATAGTATATCTATCCATATACCCACATCGTATTTGTGTAAAAATACCAATCTGAATATTTTGCTTTCTATTTGTAATAAATAACTTGGAATATATCACATTATACTGAAAGTCTCTAAGAATGTACTCAGTAATTGAAAAGATGGGTTATCAAATCTTCTTTTGCTTATGAAAAAGAAAAGCTTTTTGGTTTTCATACATATTGTCTTACATTTGCTTCATCCTCAGAACACACATAAAATACTAGAAATGTGAGATCATGATTAAAAGTCATTGAAGACTTCCATCAAAAATTTAGGCACAATTCCACAGAAAATATCTGAAATTTGAAGCTTAATGGAGTGCAGAAGTTGTCTTCAATGCTTACAAATATTTGTAAAAAGGTACTAAATAAAAACAAATCTCATCAAACGATCTTAAATCTCAAGGTACACAATTAATTGTGCTGCCTTAAAAAGGGATGAATGTGTTTTCTCCCTCTTTCAGAAGATGTTGTTTGAATGTTTTTCAGTGATAAAAGTGATTTCTAAATGACACCACATTCCCTTGCAACATAGCTCCCAAACAAATAAGATCAAATAGTTAAATCCAGATGGAGACTGAAGCACCTTGTTGCCTAATAGCCATTTGCAAATTCAGTAAGTTCTGTGCTTTTAGCAGTAGATACTGCATGACTTCACCTCACCCTGTGATGTTTCCAAACCTCAGGTGTCTACCAGGAACATCACGACAGTGAGACATAGGAGATTAGCCTCATTTTCCGTTTTTATTCTTTACTGCAGGGTTAACTTTGCAAGGAGAATCCGGCACTACGTCTTGGTTTTTATTATTTTATCAATTACAGTGTAGTGGCATGTTGGTTACTAACCCAGACAATAATCCAATAATCCTCGGCTAGTAATCTTTGTTTTGTATTCTAGCTATAAAGAAGTCATGTCTTGAAAC